>JAGXJF010000179.1:0-67733 GCA_019208055.1 Stipa capillata
CATCAGAGGTTGGTTAGCGATTGCTAAGGCGTATCATCACGTACGGTATAGTCAGATCGTCAAGGCCAAACTCTATCAAACCATTAGCTACCTTCGTCTCACCGAAAGATCGGGCCACCGTCTCATTATCACATAGTTTCTTCACAGAAGTTTTATTCAATTATCGGCTCCTCCACTTTTTGCTATTCATGTGATGTCCCCGTTTAGCCAGGAATCCTCAATTGTTCAAGCCTTTTCTTAAGACCCCGCATCTTCTTCCGTGACCTGACCAAAGGAGGTTGAACCCCAACTCTATAAAGCACCCGCAACTAAATCTAGCTTTGCTTTTATATCAGTCACCAAACCACATTCCTGACCATGTTTCCAAACCCGCTCCACCATAGGAAGATATCCTTCTGAGATTCCCACATCACTTCATATCTAATTGGATTATCCAAAGCAATCCTTCTATTGGATGCCTCTTGCTCATTGGGCAATAGAATAAGGGAATGGTTTGACTTAGCCGTTGTTAGGTATCTCAAAGTTGCAAAAGGAAATAAAGCATTCCTGCTTGCGATGGCCAAAGCTCAGTCAAGACAAACCCTGTAATAATTTTCATTGGCTATTTTCCACTCATATGTCCAGTCCAGCTCAATATACCCGGCCCAAGTCACCGAGCTTGTAAATATCAATCACCTCTCGAAACCCTGCCATCTGTGATGCCTAATGCACGTTGGGCCCCATCTGCTCTTCTTACCTAAGTACTTCATTGAAATGTGTGATACGTAGCTATCATAAAGTTGATTCCCCTGGAAGGAACCTCATCATGTCCCAAGTTTTATATCGCAAACTTCTCTTAGCTTCACCATACAAACATGTCAACCTCCATGGATCCTTGTCCAGCTCCATTATCTCCGATTCGATACGATATTTCAAAAACTTCTTTATCCGAAGATCAATATTATTCCTCTAGAAAATGCATATCTTTGCACTTCTTCCACTACTAGCTGCAACAAAACTACTATCAAAACCTAGAGTACCACCCAATCCTTCCACTCGGGCCTTCACAATCTAGCTTTCTGTGATGCAAACTACAGATGATGCACATTCCCTCGCAAGGTCGTGATGTTCATGAAACATCACAGGATCGCCAATCCCACGAGTTCCAGCATAGGGTCCTCACTGTTCTCAGTGGCGCCTCTCAATTAAAGGAGCCCCCCAATCCTGAAAAGCTAGTATTTGAGTCCATCTTACGATCTTTCCTCTGTCTCTTTGACATGCACACTTGTTTGTCCTTGGCCACCCTAGTAAAAGCTCCACTAAAGACTGCTGGTCATATTGGCCCACCAGGACCTGGCTCCTTTGTCTACACGCGATTTATGGCTTTGTACTCATGATCGCTAGTGCCTTCCAACTCAAGGTGGTTCTTAAGCCGATTATCCACCTCCATCAAAGCTAGTGCGTTATTTTTGCATGGACTAATTGTTAGAAATATGCCCTAGCGGCAATCATAGGGATGATCATATTTCATTGTATCCATGATTTATTAAATGTTCCTTGAATAATATCATTTGTATTGATTGGCAAGTATGTGACTTGTTTGTGGAACTCATATTAATCTTGAATGATTATTCTAAATTGGTCCCTAGTCGATGCTCATGTGAGGACACATATGAATAATAGACTAGCATATGTATTGGGCGATGATCATGTTTCACGGGTCATGGACATAGAGATGTCGAACCAATTGTATGAGCACATGTTAGGGAACATGGGGTTGGACAGACCCAACTTAAGACACAATGTGTGTGCTATGTCCTTTGACCTGAGATTGTCGTATGTACTTCATATGTGCAAATGACTTACTTAGGGGTTGTCCAACGCTACTCCGTAACTGGGTAGTTATAAAGGCTGCCTTCTTGTTTGTCATGAAGCATGATACGAGTCATGGTCAATCGAGATGGGATTTGCCCCTCTCTGTGATGAGAGAGATATCTCAGGGCCCTTCGAGTGATCGGATCCAGAAATGCATGGCCGTGCTATTTAAGGTTAAAGAGTTAACCTAGTAAAGGAATCCGAGACACACGATCGAAAAAGAGCTGTCAAGCTTGAGTTTGAGCTTGACAAATATCGTGAGGCAAAGGGAGTTGCATACATAACATTGCGATGGTTCGTCCGATATGATCTTTACGTACGTTTGGGAGTTGGCACGTCCTGCTAGGGGCCACTACCAATTAGTGACCAAGTAGGAGTACTTGGTTCATGTCTAAATGTGCGTGAACCTATAGGGTCGCACACTTAAGGAGCAGGAGCTTAAATTCGGATTAGAGCCCGAATTAGACTAGGCATAGAGTCCTAATGGGCCTCTAATGTAGAAGCCCATTATGGGGACGTCTATATAAGGAGGAGGGCGAACGTGTTAGGGAAAGCCAACTGAGATTTCCCGAAACCCTAGCCGTCATCCCTCCCACGCCTAAGGTTGCCCGTTCGGATCTAGCAATCCGGACGAGCGACGTTCCTCCCCGAACGTGTGGATACCTTGGAGGCGTTGCAGCTGTGACGCTTGGACGATCCGCCCGAGGGAACCGCGAGGAGGAGACGATCTGTTTGGGAAACCGCGAGGAGGAGATGATCTATTCGAGGGAACCATGAGGAGAAGGTAGTACGACTACAACTGCTTCTGCTGCATCGACTCTACTTCCTCTACGGTTCTGCGCAACAAGGGGTAATTCCTGGTTTACGCAGTAGAAAATTTTGTTTTTCGCCAGTGTAGCCTACCCGTAACCCTACACTAATATCTCTGGTATCCACATCCTCTGGTTCCTCAAACTAGTCATGCATGTTGCCCAATGCTCTCTTACAATTATCACCGCCTCGACCGTAACCCAAGCTATTTCTCCAACCACCTCTTCTCCCCCCTTGGAGCACCACGGCTCGGACCTCTGTGGCCACATCCTCGACCCACCACATCCGCTCTCAGCTAGTCGCATATTGCATGTCCTTGCTTACATGCTTACCGTTGCAACGCTCCATATCTGAGTGTGAAAGTGCATCTTGGCCCCCAAGTGGGTTTTGATGATTAATGATAAAATGATTAAGGGAGTAATGTGTGCATCAAGATTTTGATTTTGATCAAGTATTTAGTCCGCAAGGCAAGTTGTAACAAGCGTTGATGACCCCTACAGATTGAAAAAGAGATGACATGGAATTGAGAAGGTTAAGGACCTTTTCTAGTTCTTTTAGTGATCTAATGATCATATTGAGTATAGGACAGCCGTAATTTAAAGGGGGGAGCTAGTCAACAGCATGGGAGGACATAACTTGCTAAGTGCTCAAAAGAAATCCATCCTAAAAGTCTTTGCAAAACTATCTACACCAAACTTCAGTGTTCATCTAGAATTTTTGAACCAGTCGACCGACATGTTTGAGTGTGTGTCAGAGTAGGTTCCAGCATGCTGACCCAAACCTCCAAGTGAGCTTTGTTTGGAGTAATTGGAAACTTCTAGAGCTTCTGTCAGGTTGAGTTTCTATTGTCCGGATCTTCCAAGTGAAGTCAATCTGGATATTCCGAGTGAAGACAGAGGTTCTACACAGTGAACGTCTTTCACTAGAATCTTTTGAGTGAAAGTCATCCGGACTTTCCGAAGTCTATCCAATAGCTTTGTCTACAGTGTTTCTTGTTGTTCGGAACTTCCAAGTGAGGTCTATGCGAACACTCTGAGTGACGACAAAGTTTCTGTCCTAAAGCCTTGGCTTTGTCCAAACCATTCGAGGAAGTTCGTCTTGAACCTTCGAGCCTGGACTTGGCCTCTGTCCTAGTGCTTTCTTTCTTACAGTCTTTTGTGGTCCAACACCTCTGAAGAAACAAGGTTGTCTCCATTTTTCCCTGTCCGGTACCTCGAAGTGAGGATCTCCCGGAATGTCCGAGTCAATTTGTGTTTCTAGATAGAAGTGTTGATTCTGTTCAAAACCTCCGAGTGTCTTTGGTCCGGACCCTCCGGATCTTCGATGTTCCTAGGAGTTTGAACTATCTGGCTCGTCCAAGCTACTTCCTCCGAGCAGTGCATTTCTCCCAAACTAGTTGTTGTGTTCGAACCCCGCAACCTCCAAGCGAGGTTGTTCAGAAGTTTCTTTGTGATCAGTTACTATCCTTGGGTGGAGGCTATACTTTGCGTCCCATCCTATGCTGCATTCTTGCACTCGTCTCTTGCGGCGACCCACATACTACTCTTACAAGTAGCATGCAAGCCTTTGATGTGTTGTAGATGAAGCGTAGTTTGATCTAAGAAAGGTGAATTAAAGTACTACAATACTAGCATATCACAACTTATATTACAAATCATACAAAGTCAAGTGCCAACATAAAGTTGTACAAACCAATTCCCAAAAGTACCTAGAATTTAAAACTGTTTCTGTTAGGTACAACAAAAGACATATAGTACAACACTCATATCGCACATGATATAGCTTCTACTCGGTGTTCTCCTCGCGGTACTCGAAGTAGTAGTCAAGTTATTATTTATAGAGATATGATCTCTTGTATCACAGGCTGCTATAATCCCCTATGGATTCCTTTCATGCCACATTCGCAATTCCAGCCAGGAACATGGAATGACAATGCCACACTTTATTACACTTTGTAGAGGTGCATTACTTTACCCACAGACGACTAGTCATGTATCTAAGGTAGCTAGCCTCATCTACACTTCCATGATCATAAAGCCTTTTCACTGTCATTCTTTTATACCCCTCGTTGTAGTCCCGCACAACAAGCCTAGAGTACCAATCTCATGATGATACTCCAGATCCAGCACAACATGGCTAGCACAACCGGCTAGACTACTCCAGATCCAACTACCAGGGTCTTCACTACCAGGGCTCAGCCTCGCCCATACACGGTCACTACCGTCGCCTACACCAGACTCCACCTGTTGTGCGCTCATCAGCCTCTGAGGTAGTAATTCTGTAGTAGCTCTGTGCTCATGATTTGCTTAATAAATTGTAACATTTGAGACAAGGTAGTAGTTCAGTATAGGACTATTATCAAGAACTACAAATTGGTTTTTTAGTTGTGGTTTAGAAGAAACTGAATATCCTAAGATGGCTATGTTTTTGGGTGGCTTAAATCATGAAATTTAGGATATACTTGACTATAAACAATATAATTCTATCACCTGTTTGTTTCATCTTGCTTGTAAAGCTGAAAGGGAAGTACAAGGATGACAATCCAAGCCGAGAGGGAACTCTAGAGGTTGTTTTGTAGGTCGTACCAGCCAATTTTAGAGCCGTACACCCACAGCCACCTCCAACAAGACTGCTGCACCATCCCCTTCCAACAGCAGCCGACGTCAATCTTCTTCCACTACACCTTCATGATCACCTGAGGCAAGCAAGAGTGTGGTTCCAGCCCTCGCACAAATTTCATCTTCAGTTGCTTCGACAGGGTGAACAAGAGAAACACAATGCTATCGCTGCAAGGGCTATGGACACATGATGCATGACTGCTCTAGCAAATGAGCTCTCTTGATAAAGGAAAATGGTGAGTATTTTCACTTCAGCTAGTGATATTGAGGAAAAATATGCTATGCTTGCAAATGATCGCACATGTGATGAACAAGAATCTGAACATGAATTTAGGAGAAATATGTTGTTGAACTCACAGATAAATACTTGAGCATTATAGTAAAAATATGCTTAGCGTGCAAATGGAGCGTGTTGAATAGAACCAACGTCATAATGTGGTCCAATCAATATTCATCATAAAAGAGTGTTCATGTCGTGTGATGATTGATAGAGGGAACTGCAACAACTTGGCAAGCATGGATATGGTTGAGAAGCTTGGCTTGACCACACAAAAGCACCCCCGCCCATACTATATTCAATGGTTCAACAATTACGGTAAGCTTAAAAACAGTGTGAGAGTATTCTTTTCTATTGGTTCTTATCATGGTTATGCTGATTGCGATGTTGTACCTATGTAAGCATGTTCTTTGCTGTTATGATAGAGACACTATGCATCATGGTAGGAAAATCAATATGCTCTTTGCTACAAATGTCTCTTGAAGCAATTTTAAAAGATGAATTAGAGAGTGCTAATAGAGAGAAAAATTAGGAGGGTAGTAAAAGTGAAAATCAGATTGTAACTAAAGAATTTAGTGCTAAAATGAATGAGAAGAAATAACCTAGTTTTTAAAAGCATGAGATTAAGTTGAAAGGTTCTATTTTGCTTGCTACTAAATCTGATATGGGTTAATTGGAAGCTACTAATTCTGTTTGGCATAGAAAGAAGTTTTGTTTTCATTTGAGGATATGCCTCCTTCTTTGTCTCCTACTATTGCTAACATTTTGTAGGAGTTTGCTGATTTATTTCCAAAGGAAGTACCACCGGGGCTACCTCCAATTCACGGAATTGAGAATCAAATTGATCTAACTCCAAGAGCCTTGCTACCCAACCGTGTGCCATATAGGACCAACCCGGAGGAGACTAAGGAGCTTCAGCATCAAGTGCAAGACTTGCTTGACAAACGGTACATATGCGAGAGCCATTCTGGTACCTAAGAAAGATGGCACTTGGCGCATGTGTGTTGATTGTAGAGCTACAAATAATATCACCATTCATTGTCGTCACCCTATTCCTAGGTTAGATGATATTCTTGATGAATTAAGTGGCTCTATTATATTCTCTAAAGTTGGTTTGCATAGTGGGTACCATCATATTCGCATGAAATTAGGAGATGAATGAGAAACAACATTCAAAACTATGTTGGGTTTATATGAGTGGTTACTGATGCCTTTTGGTTTAACTAATGCACCTAGTACTTTCATATGATTAATGAACAAAGTTCTGCGTGCTTTGATAGCCCAATTTGTGGTGGTATATTTTGATGACATTTTGATTTATAGCGAATTACTAGAGAACCGTCTTGATCATTTCCGTGTTGTTTTTAATGCTCTATGTGATGCATGTTTATTTGGTAACCTTGAGAAGTGCACCTTTTGCACCGATCGAGTATCATTTCTTGGCTATGTTATTACTCCAAAGATGAGGTTGATCAAGCCACGATTGGAGCTATATAGAGTTGGTTGACTCCTAACACGGTCACACAAGTGCAGAGTTTTCTAGATCTTGCTGGATTCTATCGATGCTTTGTCAAAGATTTCAGTACCATTGCCGTACCCATGGATGAGCTTACAAAAAAAGGTGTACCCATTTATTTGGGGTCCTTCACAGCAACAAGCTTTTGATATTATGAAAGATAAGCCCACTTTGCACATGACTTCACACATGCACCACTTCTCCAACTTCCTGATTTTGGTAAAACTTTTTAGCTTGGATGTGATGCTAGTGGAATTGGACTTAGTGGTGTATTGTTACAAGAAGGTAAACCTGTTGCATACTTCAGTGATAAATTGACTAGGCCTTGTCTGAATTATTCTACTTATGATATGGAGTTATATGCTTTAGTTTGCACTTTGGAGACATGGCAACACTATTTATGGCCCAAAGAATTTGTTATACATTTTGATCATGAGTCCCTCAAGCATATTAGAAGTCAAGCTAAATTGAACCATAGACATGCAAAGTGGATTGAATTTATTGAGTATTTTTCTTATGTCATTAAACACAAAAGGGGGAAGGAAAATGTCATTGCTATTGCATTGTCGGTGTTACACTATACTTTCACAACTTGACTGCAACTGTTTTGGATTAGAGATGATTAAAGAACAATATGTGCATGATCTTGATTTTAAAGATGTCTTGCTGAATTATAAAGAGGGGAAAACGTGGAACAGTATGTGCTCAATGATGAGTTCGTCTTTCACGCTAACAAGCTATGCATTCCAGCTAGCTCCATTCGTCTATTATTGTTGTAGGAGGCGCATGGAGGCGGGTTGATGGGACACTTCAGCATGAAAAAAATGAGGACATACTTGCTAATCATTTCTTTTGGCCAAATATGCAATGACACGTTGAACACTTAGTTGCTCACTGCACCACATGTCAAAAAGCTAAGTCATGACTTAATCCTCATGGTTTATATAAGCCACTTCCTATTCCTAGCATACCTTTGGAGGACTTTGTTTTATGATTACCTAGAACAAAGAAGGGGAGAGATAGTATATTTGTTGTCATGAACATAATTTGTTCTTTCATGAGATTGTTCGCTTCCATGGTGTGCCTAATACTATTGTTTTATAACTCGTGCACCAAGTGACTTGTTACCTCTCCCATCTTAGAAAAAGGTAAATTTTTATGCTAAACAACATGCTGAATTGATATTAAAAGTGCACGAGACTACTAAGGAGAACATAGAATGTACGCATGCTTAGTATAAAACTTGCTATTGATCAAGGTAGAAAGGAAGTAAAATTTGAACCTAGAGATTTAGTGTGGCTACACTTGGGAAAAGATTGGTTTTCTGATTAGAGAAAGTCTAAGTTGATAACTAGAGCTGATTGTCCATTTAAGGGGTTAGAAAATATTAATGATAATGCATATAAGCTTGATTTGCCTATAGCATTTGGGGTTAGTCCCACATTTAACATTTTAGATTTGAAGCCATACTTGTGAGAAGAAGACGAGCTTGAGTTGAGGATGACTCAAATTCAGGAAGGGAAGGATGGTGAGGACATCACTACCAATGATACAACCACACCTACACCACCACTTGCTAATCCTCCTCAAGTTCCTTAAGAGATACAAGGACCGATAACAAGGGCATGAGCATGTCTGAAAGAGCATCTAGGCCCCTAAATGGTTTTGATGGTTAATGGCAACCTAGACTAAAATCTAATGTTTATAATGAGTGTAAGCAGGATGAATAGGTTCCAGGAAGAGGATTCATCCATGAAAGGATGACCACCCAAAGTACAAAGGTGGTTTCCCAGGACAAGGAGATAGCTGCGCTAAGCAGCTGTGCTACAGCTGTGAAGAAGCCGGTGTTGTGCAAGGAGTTGCAAGCAAGGTGATGGTGGCTTGATGCGTCAAGGGCCATGACTACAGTTGGTGGAAGTTGAAGCCTATGTTTGCTAGTTTTCTTGAGTCCTTAGGAAACACCCGTACTATCAAGAGGGATGAAGTAGCAATGACTTTTTGGAAGTGCTAATGCTCAATGCTCAGAGTGTTGGACAGTGGCACTGATGCCTTGAGGTCAGTGGCCCTGTAACAACAGTTTTGCACAAGTATGAAACTGGGTTGTGCTAGCACACTGCTGTGCTAGCTTCCTAAAACCCTAGAGCCAAAGTTACCTATGTGGCACAGCTGTGTCACAGGTGAACAACCGCTCTATGACTTAGGTACATCTCTGTGCCAGGGGAGAGCTTGAAAATGCTGAGGGAACTGCACTGTAATAGTTTGTCTGTTGAGTCAGAAGACTGTTGGAGGTTCTCTCCTAAGTAGGCATCAGAGTTAGTTGTGTGCACTGAGGGCATGTAATGTGCCAAGACCGGGCTGAGTAGTGAGGCTACGTCAGTTAGGGTTTCACCTGTGTTAGGGTTTCACCTGTGTCAGCCTCCAGTGACACAGGTGTCGGTTTGCCTGAGCCGGTTACCGTTGTGCATTGTGATTAGGTGTGTCACCCGTCTGTCACCGATGACCCACTTAATCCTACGTGGCATGAGTGTAACGGTCAGGTGCCTGTGGACCCTATATATAGGGGATCAGGGGATGTCCTAGACCTCAACCTTTGCCAAACCTCTGCAATCCTTTTTGACCATTGCAAACCTCTTTTCTCTTGAACAGAAGCAAAACTTCCTAAGTCTTAGTTCAAGAGAGTTAGAGCTTTGAGCAAAGAGCACTGGTTCCTCCAAGAGTTGTTGTTGCAGATTCTTTCTTGGAGTGTCTACTCCTAGACAGGTGTAGGAGTTGCTGTGACCACCCAAGCTTGTGTGGGTTGGTTCAGTAGTCTATGAAGGTGATCTGAAGTCTACCTGCTGCAAGGCGAAAAGACTTCCACAAGCAAAAGAAAGAGACCTAAAAACTCAGGTACTCGGAGAACAAGCGCGTTTCAGTGCTGGCTATCTCTTCGGAGTAGCCTCTCCAACGGAGACGTGCCTCTCTAAAAAGAGTGGGAATTTTGATGAAAAATCCCTTGTCTCTCTGAGTATTTTCATTCTGCACTTATTTGCTCATCTGGTTGCATGCTTGTATGATTCACTAATATATAATCTAGCTGTGATCTTTACTCTTTGCCTGTGTTAGTTTAGCTATGTCACAATTGCCTTACTGCTTGTCTCATATCTATGCCAGTTACTTGTTACACAGCTATCTATCTTATACATCTGCTTAGGGTTTTTAGATTACCTGTGTTAGCCACCTGTGTGACAGCTGTGTGTTAATTTACATATCGAATACTGTCTGAGTAGTTGACCTGTCACACAGCTAGCTAAACCCTTCAACCTGTTAAGCATTAAACTTGATAAATTGAAGTAATTGTTTAAAATTGGTTAACCTCCTATTCACCCCCTTCTAGTCGGCACCTACGATCCTTTCAATGTCAACTTAAATATCAGGTACTTTCATGTCTCGGTGCGTCAAGTGATTTCAAGAACTATGTGATGCTACGTAAATCAGATTGTATTATTTCATTAAGAAACCAAGGTCCAAGCTTGATGATGGGAGATGGACATGGTAATGATGGTAAGCAAGGATGGGAGCACTCTAGTTACTCTCAAGATAGGATACTACAATACCTTGTAGTCTCCATGGTGAGTGAAGAGAGATGATTGGATTGCTCAATTTGATACAAGATGATGGTAGCCATAAATTAGTAGTATTTGGGGTGCTATTAACACAAGAAGGTGTTGCATCACCTCTATTTGGGCCAGGCCCATGTAATTTTAAAATTAGAGTCAAACCTACTAGTATTTTAGATTTAGAGTCCAAAGAGGAGTCCGCCCTAGGGTTGGACTCGACCACTTCCATGGCTGGTCGAAACCCCATCCTCCTATCCTTTAAATAGGTCCCGAAACTCCTTATAACTTGGGTTTTGTTAGATAGGTTTTTTCACCTGTGAAAACTTTCATTGTTCTCCTATTCGGCTAGTTTGGCAGCAACAACATCTTTGGAACCCCATAATAATAATAGGTCCATCTTTTCGTGTCAATATGTATAATTCCCATCTTCAATTTCAGATTGGTTACTAGTGTTTTCTAGCCTGTTCTTCGATTGCTCGTAGGAAAAGAACATTGTGGTTAGGTCAATCGTGCTTCTAGCAAGGTCGATAACATCATGGAATTGGTTCAATGATTGCGAGTTGCAATGGTCTTCATACAGTTGTAGTTGGACGGTGAAAGTCGCCTCCACCAAATCAAAATTATCCTTCTCATCGAAAGATTGGGAACCCTCATTTCGATCACGAACTTGTCGAGATACTTCATGAACACTTTATTCATTAAATTCATTAAATTGTAGGTGCATTTGTCAACCCGAATGTACCACAAGATATTCATGATGCCCATATCGAGAGAAAAATCCTGTCTTCAGAATATCTTCCAGCTTAAGCTTGATTTGATGATTGTCCGACCATAGATCTATCTTGGTGAAAACTCTAGCACTTTTTACGTGGTCAAATAGATCATCAATTCTTGGCAATAGATACTTTTTGATGATGGTGATATTGTTAAGATTTCTATAGTCAACACAAATGAGACTTCCTCCATCTTTCTTGTCAACAAAGAGGACTGGTGCTCCCCAAGGTGATATGCACTCTCTGGTAAGCCCCTTATCTACCAACTCATCTAGCTGTTTTTGCCAACTCATCTAGCTATTTCTTCAACTCTACCCATTCCACTGGTCCTATTCTGAATGGTCATTGGGCTATTGGCGCTATGCCCGATACCAAATCAATAGTGACATCCACTTCCCTATCTAGTGGCATGCCTGGCAATTCTTCCTGAAACTCCCTAGCAACTAGAGTTTGTTTCATACTCTTCCCTTTCAAAGAATTTAACTGAAATTCTAAATTTGATTGGATTTCTCTACCCTTGGAACACAACTCTTCCCCCAACCATAGATATGGTCTTGTTTCCACAATCAATTTGAGCTTTATGAAAAGCTAACCAATCCATTCCCAATACAACATCTAGGCCTTGAAGTGGTATAATCAAGAGATGAGCAATGAATGCATCGTCATTGATCTCTATAACTACCCACTCTATATTTTTATTAGCATTTATAGGTCCTCCAGGTGACTGAACCCGTAATTGCCTCTAAGGAACAAGCCTCGCAAGTTATCCCTTTCATGAAATTTTAAAATATGAAAGAATGTGTTGCTCTGGAATCAGAGAGTACTGTGCGAAAATGAGATAGATAGGTAGTGTACCGATCACCACGTCACTGGTAGCTCTTACTTCTTCGGTGCTTACATAGTTCACCCTTCTATGTACATTTCCTTGCCATGGACTTGGTTGCCTCTTGCTCCTCTACCTATTGATCCCTGAGTTGGTGCTACTGGTTGTGCTTGAGGTTGTGATTGTTGAGCTTTTGGATTTGGGCAATCTCAAATCTTATGTCCAGTCTGACCACATCTTTTCCCTCTTTGGACATTGTGGGGCATAATGACTTCCACCACAAGTAAAGCATGTGCCTAGAAGTATTGGAACTCAGCATGCTGGTCCTGAAGATGTTCCCCGTATTGACTCCTCTAAACATAAACCACTTGTCATGGCTTATTATGTTGATTGCTGCCGCCTTGGCTTGAACTTCCTCTTACTATCATCTTGCGCACTGTGATAGTCATCCTCCAAAGTGATAGCACGGTCCACAAGATCTTGAAATTCTATCGCACAGACAACCCTTAACTGCATTAACAGGAATGGATGTAGTTCCTCCATGAACTTCTGCTGCCTTGTGGCTTCTGTGTTCACGTCATCTGGTGCATAGCGTGAAAACTGATTGAACTCATGCACATACCTAGTGACAGACATATTGCCTTGTTCCAAGCTCATGAACTCCTTCCTCTTCAGTGCCACTATGCTAGATGGCACACGTTCTTCATGAAACTTCTCTTTGAACATGTTCCATACGACCACTCTACTGACTGGCTGGACTTCTTTGAACTTGGCACACCATGCTGTTGTGGTTCCATTCTATTCAGCATTTTTGCAAACAACTTGTTTTGATTCTCTTGGGCTTCCTGCCTGTCTTGCCTTTCCTCTTCTCTAGCTTTTCTATCCTCTTCCATCTGGTGCATATACCACATGAAATCTTCTTCTATGCTAAATTTTGGTGATGTGGTGGTGGTGATGCACGTACCACTACCATCACTTCCCCTAGCTGCATCTGACTTAGTTTTCTGCTCAATCTCCATTCTAGCTTTATCTTCTACCTCTTTCTAAGCCTTTTCAGCCTCTCTCCTATGGTCTTCCTCTCTTGGCCCTGTCATTCTCCTAGGTTGTGATATGAAGCAAACTCAATGTGATATGAAGCAAACTCAATAACGGTCTTCCTCAATAAGACAGCTTATGAAGCCATAAGCTGTATAGAAGGGTAAAATTTAGCTTAGTGTTAAATTTTAAGCAGCTCCTTTTTCTATTGGTGGGAGGAAGCCTAAAAAATGAGGCTTCCCGAGGTTATTCTAACACCCACCTCAGATAATTACCATTCTATCCCCACTACTTTGTGAATTTTACCTGCATATGCCATTCGGTATATAAAAATAATTCCTTCAAACCTCACCCCCTCCCTCCCTCGATTCTCCCTCCCTCCCTCCGTCCATCTCCCTTCCCGACCCGAGGTCGCGCCCCCTCCATCACTGCCCAGAAGGCCCCTCCCCCCACCGAGATCCGGCTTGTCAGCCGCTGGATCTAGCACGCCCGCTATTGGATCCACCTCCTCCTGCTGCCGGATCCTGAGGTTGTAGGCCCCCTCCATCGCCGCCCCGCACGCTGCACCTCCGATGCACCACCACCACCTTCCCATAAGTTCGATGGTGCCGCCCGCATCCTCCCCGCCCACAGGCCCTTCCACCGCTGACACGCGCCACCCGTCCCACCACCTACACCGGAGGCTGCACATAAGGAACGCAAGCACATCCTCCATGGAGAAGAGTGGCCGCACATCGGCTCCACACGCCACCAGTGGGGCACCGCCCTCCTCCACCCCCTAGGACACGTCCTCGCCCAAACAGCCAGTCGCGTTCCGTCGCTGCTCTCGTTCTAGTACGTGAACACGTCGAGGAGGACGTCGTTCGGGAGTTCGCCAACGGCGTGTGTGCAAATTTTGTTCTACATCAGATTTGTTCATGTGCAATGCATGTTAATCTTCATTTTGGAGTTTGATGTGTTAGTACTAATCTGCTCTCGTAGTGGTGACAATTATGTTGTTGCTAATCATGTTTGGTGCCTTTAGATGTGATTGTGTGCCGCTAATTGTGAAGAATCGAATGGAATTGAGACTAATCCCACCCTCCATCTATATTTTTTACTTACTTGAGTAATTGACTATAAAAGTTGATCAATGCCCACCGAGATCTAGTTGTTGTTTGTGCAAAATTAGTGGTAGAAATCAGTTTTACACACAAACCTGCACTATTAGTGCTCAGTGTGCAAATAGGTTAATTTTTGCAACAAAAAAAGTTGATTGCGGTACCCATTTGTGCTATTCTATGAGAACTAATGCTAATTTCAGCACCATTATATGAATGTTTGTAATATTCACAATTTATTTTCTTGCTCAATGGCCTTGGTAATGTGAGGGATTTGATTGTAAAGCACAGCCCTAGAAATAGCTGCAATGTTCAATATACCCTTGGTGGAGAAATTGGCTATATCTTTGTTGTTTTCCAAAGATTGTTGATACAGTGATTATTTCTATGTACAAGTAGGTTTATTTTTGAGTTCACCTACAAACTAAGTTCAGGGGTACTGTAGACTTTCCACCATTCATTACAGCTCATAAGCTCAAATCTCTGAAGTCGTTTAGAAGGGGGATAGGAGCTTGTCAGGGCTTCCCCACACCGGAGCTCTTGGGGTCCATTAAGCTTAAACTAGCTTATGCACTAGCTGAAGCCGTCTAGAAGGGGGCCAATATAGTCTAAGTGACATAAACCAAATTTATATCTTCATAAACACAACTAAAGCACTCATACAATTTTATAAAACACATAGAATCTACTTAAATGTTATAATATCTAGGTGCTCAAAACCTAGTGTGTCTGGAATGAAAGTAGAAAGAATGCATAGCAATTGATATTTAGGGTGCGAATGTTATGACCTATATCTTCTAATTCAAGATAACCTTATTAGGCCTATCTATTACCCCCATTAATTGAAGTTTATGTATCCAAGGTACTAACAATTCTAAACCTCTCGTCAGACTTCCAGCTTGATATCCTTGAGGTGTTGGTTTTATTTAATCCCATGCATCTTGAAATGTGGCCTTCAAAGCCTACACCAGGATTTTCTTCAACTCATAGTTAGTTAACTTTTATTAATTTATCCCGACACTTCACTAATCCTCCATAGACAATGAGGCAAGTGATAGTATAAATTTGACCATCTCCTTCCCAAAGAAGATGAACCTAAGTCAAAACCTTGGATAGTTCTATATATAATAAGAGTTAAATTTTAAAAGATAGTACTATTAGTTTCATCAAAAGAGTACTATAGTTGAGTATGGTCCTTACATAAAAACAAATTTCTTTCCTAAGGTTCACAGGTCTCCTAACTAGCTTTTTATGCCTATAGATCTAAACAATTGCTCTGATACCACTTGCGGTGACCCACATACTACCTTATGAGTAGCATGCAAGTCTTTGACGTCTTGCAAATGAAGTGTACTTCATCCATAATAGGTCAATCAGAATAGTACAACAAAAGCATTGTAGTGGTCCATTATCATAACTAATATTACAAATTATAAAATCTCAAGTGCCAACATAAAGTCATACAAACCAATTCCCAAAAGTGCGGGAACTCAAAAATGTTCTTATTTGGTAGACATTTAGCTTCTACTCGTCTATGTTCAGCTCGTGGTACTCGAAGTAGTAATCCACCCCCTTGTCTGCTTTTGTCGATGCTTGCTCCTCGAGGAATTCTTCTTTGATCTCCATGTAGACTACTTCTCAATCCACCATCGGCTCACAATCTAAACAAGGAGATTTATAGTATAAGGATGAGTACAAAAGATACTCAATAAGTCCAGGAATAGCAAAAAGTGTTGAATGCATTATCTCTACTGAGAACAATGGTGTTCTCCAAATGCAATGCAATATGTGAGGAAAGATAGTGAAGTTATTATTTAGGGAGCTATGATCTCTTGTCTCACAAGCCGCTAGAATCCCCTATGAATCCCTTCCTGTTAGTTCCAGCTAGGAACATGGAGTGGCAATGCCATAGTTTAATACTTTGCAGAGGTGCGTTACTTTACCTACAAATGACTATAGTCATGTATCTGAGGTAGCAAACCTCATCTACACTTCCATGATTACAAAGCATTTTTGCCGTCATTCTGTTGTATGCCACATCATAAATCCTACATATTACACCTAGACTACCGGTCTCACACTGATACTCTAGATCTAGTGTATCGTAGCTGGCACCACTGGCCTAGACTACCATCCTAGTAGTTGATACTCCGAATCCAACTACTAGGAACTTGGCTTCCCGAGGGACTATGACATAGGACAACTGTACTTCAACTCATCCCCGCTCATACAGAGTATATGGTTAAGACGGTCACTGGAATGCTTAAGCACAAGTGATCAACTATTGTTTAACCTTATATGAAAACCCATTGTCACTACTGCAGATAGGGACACCAGTGACGGGCCTAAAAAGCCCAGTAGTGACGAGCGGGCCGGCCCGTCACTGGTGACCAGCCACTGGTAATTGGTTATCAGTGGCGGGCCACCCGCTCGTCACTGCTAACTTAGTTACCAGTGACGGGCACACATGAGAGCCCGTCACTGCTAAGGTATACAGCAGTGACGAGCCATATTTTCGGCCCGTCACTGGTAAGATATACAGCAGTGACGAGCTCTCCAGTCCGCACGTCACTGCTGTTATGAGGGGCCCAAGCACGTTGCTGCCGCGCCAGCAAAAACAGCCGTTTTGGCTGCCGCGGCAGCCATTATGTCTGCCGCGGCAGCCAAAAGGGCTGATTTTGCTGCCGCGGCAGCAACGTGCTTGGGTGCCGCAGCAGCCATTTTGTCTGCCGCGACAGCCAAAAGGGCTGTTTTTGCTGCCGCAACAGCCATTTTGGCTGCCGCGGCAGCAAAAACAGCCATTTTGGCTGCCGCGGCAGCCATTTTCGCTGGCGCGGCAGCAAAAACAGCCATTTTCGCTGCCGCGGCAGCCATTTTCGCTGGCGCTCCTAGGGCGTCGGTCGCCGTTCTCCTAGGGCGCTCTCCAGCCCCTGTGTACTACAGGGGTCCTGGAGGGGGTGTACCCCTTCGGTCGCCGTTCTCCTAGGGCGTGCCGCTGTGGCCTAATAGCGCTTGCGACGATGCCTCGTTGCGTCGGCATCCTACGTGCCCGGTATGCTTCGAAGGCCACCTCACTCGCGCTCTCGGATGTCGCACACGATAAGTACATATGTCTGAAAGGGATCTCAGGAGTCGACTAGAGGGGGGGTGAATAGGTCGGCTCTAGAAATTAAAATGCCTAATGGGTTTCTCTTCTGGAGATAGGTCAAACCTAGAGAAAATATATGCAACTGATGCAGGTAACTGAGACTCAGCAAGATATATCAGATAAACACCAGACACTCAGATAGCAAACTCAGCTGATGTAGAACAAGTTATATTCAGAGCTAACTGAGTCTCAGGTGTGAGAGTCAGGTGAGTGCATCAGATGACGTGAACAAGAAAGGTACTAGTTTTTAGCAAGAGCTAACTGAGTCTCAGGTGAGGGAACTCAGTTAGTGTGCAACAGATAAAGGTGCTCTAGTGATCTAAGCATGCATAGATAACAGAATAATAAGAGCAGATCACAAGACAGATAGTAAAGCACACAATGGTTTGTTTTACCGAAGTTCCTACTTCTTGCGAAGCAGTACGTCTCCGTTGAGGAAGCTGTTCTCACAGCCGGCACCAAATCGTGCTCTTTCCTCGAGTACCTTTCTTGTGTGGAATCCTTTTATCTTGCTGCTGCAAGACAGGCAGACCCGAATCGCCCTCACAGACTCTTGGTGGCAGCCACACAAGACTTGGCTTGCTCACCAACTCCAAGAGCACTCCCACTCTTGGAGGAACCAGTACCTCGAAGATTACACCTGAAGGACTAAGTAACTCACTCTCACGATGGATGCACGCAGGCAACACTCACTTGGAGACCTAGAGCTCTTTCTTTCTCAACAGGTTGCTTTCGGGTTAGAGGCAAAGGTTGGGTAAAGGTTCGAGGTTGAAAACCTCCCCAGGTTCCCTATTTATAGGGTCCCTAGCAGCTAGCCGTTACCCTCATGCCACGTCAGACAAAGAGCCACCAGACCTAACCTATCTGAGACTCAGCTAACGTGCACCTCTGGTAACCTACTAGCCACGGCTGAGCTACCCACCTGAGTCTCAGATGCCAAACTCAGGTGGACTCGGTTGCCTCAGGCAGCACCTGAGCACAACTCTGGCCGGCTCACTACAAGCCTCCAACTGACCAGAGAGCAATGGCCTCGCCACAGTCCCTGACCAGCTCGCTTAGACCCTTGGCACTGGTTCCAAGCTTCTTCACCGAAGATGACTGTCCTTGTAGACGCACAGCGAACCCTTGGTCCTGTTCCACCAGCTTCCTAGCTCCTCCAGGACTTATCAAGCTTGCATTCACGGCCCTTGAACTCCATCAAGCAACCATCACCTCGCTTGCCCTCGAGCACAGCCTCGGCTTCCTCGCAACTGTGCCTCAGGAACCTAGCTCAGCTGGTCCTTCTGACCTTCCCAGTTCCTTGCTCTTTTTAGGGCTCATCATCAACAGTTGTCTCACTTCAGCTTTCACCTGTCCATCTAATCCCTGTTCACACTCATTGCAAAACATTAGACACAGGTGAGGATTGCCAATAACCATCAAAACCAAACTCTAGGGCAAGATAGCCATCCTCCCAAGCTCCATGGGAGTGGATGCACTTTCAATGTCAAACCGAGTACGAAAGTAACAAGTGCCAATACGTAAATATGTGCAGAAACGTACAAAGTAGACCAGTTCGGGAATACACGACCACAAACACAATACATATGCAATGTTTTTCCGTCCTCTAGGGCCAAGCTACATGTGGGCGCGCGAATGGGTCTTCGGTCGGGATTTGGCGAACTCGCTGCTCTGTGCGAGCGGCGTGTTCCTCCCTTGGGTCAGTGCCGGCGTAGAAAAGCCCCGTATCGGAGACGACGTTCTTGTTGATGATGTTTGCGAACGCATTCTGGAGGCGTGCAAACTCTTGCTTCCAGTCATATGGCTTGTGCTCGAGGTTATTACTCCACTTGCGTAGGTCGTCATGTTTGCGAAACGTGTTCCGTGCCCGTACAAAGTCGTCCATGTGGCAGCAGACGTAGTAGCCACACGTCACACTACCCTCCGGCTGCTGTCTGCACCACCAATCGGTCACGTGTTTAAAGCGTGGAGCGCCACTTCTTTTTACCATAGTTGCTCCTCCTCCCTTCTGTGCAAAGTCGAAGAGAGCATCATCCAGAACTTTCTTGAGCAGGGTGTAGTCTTTCTTCACCCTCTTCATGGAATCAAAGTAAACAACCTTCCTTTCCTTCGGCGTTAGCACTAAGAGGATCCAGTGGTCGCTGCGCAGACATGTGAACAAACCAATATTAACCCACGAAGTTGGCTAGGTGCACAAGCGAAAGAGAAATTTACGAAAGCACAAAGTAGAGAATGACTTACAAGGGATTGTAGGGCACGAGTAGGTAGTCCTTGCCCTTATGCGCTATCATCGCACTCACGAGGTATTCTTTCATAATCTCCCTACCTTCTTGGGAGCGAACGTTGTTCTCGTGCATGTGAAATGGATCTGCTATTGCAACATCGAGAATCTTCAGGCGTCTGGTCTCTCTGGTTAGGTGAAGCGCCCATAGCCTGACGAATGATGCTTCGAGCCGATAAAGGTTGAACATGCCAAAGATCTCCGCAAAGTCCAGATAGAACTTGTCCGCGGGATACTGCTCGACGAAATGGAAACCCTCTGGCACCTTCGCCGTGTAATACGATACATTCGTTTCATCGGGTCCTAATTCAATGTCTCGAATGTTCTCGTGCAGAATCTTCATCTCGTTCGGGAGGACGTCGAACTCATCCTTTGGTACCATCGGGTGACCGGGATGTGATAGGCCCGCCACTGACGACCCTTTGCTGTCTGTGCTGACTGGGAAGATGCTGCGTACGTTAAGGATTTCTTCAACCTCGCCTCACCCTGTCTATCGTAAGTTCCGGTGCTAGCATGTGCCTTCTTCGCCGCCCCTTTTTTGCTCGTGCGCTCCGTATCCAGGGATACGGCCCTCTGACCGGCCATCGCTTCTTTCGCTGCGCCCACGAGTGTTTTAGGAGTCAACTTCGTGTGGTCTTGCCTGTCATGCTTGGGTGGCGGCGTATCTACAACTTCTCGTGCCTCCTCGTCACGAGGCATGCCATGCTCCGCGCCCTCCTCGGCATGCTCCATCTCCAGATCCTTGTAGGATAGAGGTGCGGAAATACCCAGAGGAGATGGTCTTGCTGATGGACTGTCGGTGTGGCTCGGCGAAGGTGCTGGACGATTGGAGGTCTCAATCAACTTAATCGCGTCCTTCGGCCACCTAAGGAAAAAACCCCTTGCAGGCTCCTAGCTTCTCGTATCCCTCTTCAGGGGGGTCATTCAGAACCAGGTCCTCAAAGGTGCCGACCACCTTAGTCAACTCCACCCTCGCCATGTTTGGTGGTAAATCCACGCAGTGCATCCTGTTCTCCGGCGTTATTGGGTGGACGCGACCGTACGCGACCGTCACCATCGAGCCGAGCACTTGGGTCTGGAGATGGCATGGAGTTATCACCTGCGGAACATACGTACGGGCCACTGAGGTTAGAGTCCAAACAACAAAATCTGTACGAGACCCTTACGATTTGTTGAGCCGACGACGCTTACCGTTAGGCCGTCGATTGTATTTGGCGACCCGGGGCCAACGCCCGATACGGAGGGGCTGCTACTCCTTGCAGCAGTGAAGGCCGGCGGCTGCGTATCCAGATTATAGGGCGGCGGCTGCGTATCAGGATGCGTGGGTGGGCGTCGTAGTTGATCGTATAGAGGCCCTAACAGCCGTTTCACAGCCGCCTCCACTCTGCGCATCGAATTCTTCATCCTGCTTGGCTTTCCTCCTCTCGCGGGCAGCCTCGCGGGTTTGGGGACCGTAATCAGCCCACCGAGCCCCATACCCGACGCCCATGACGCGGCCACGAGTCTCCGGCTTCCCGAGAGCCTTGTTGATAGGGTCTTGCCACCTCTCGGTACCGACAGAGTCCTGGAGCTCTCAGGTTGCTGGCTAAGCTTTCTCTGCAAGCAACATGAACCGTTCAGAAACGTAATCTTTAGGAAATTAATCTACATAGGACAAATAAAGTAAAATGGGTTCAGAGGTTACCAGTTCTTCGTGCACGTCCTTCATTTTCTCGTGCGTGAAGATCGGTTCCCCCGTCGCTGGGTCAAATTTTGCGCGGGCCCTCACAAAGTCTTTTCCGCGCCCTGGCTGGATGTCCGAGAAAGGGGGTTCTTTCCCAGCCGCAATCAACCTCGCATCCTCCTTGTCCCATTTAGGCCTCTTCCCTTGGTAACCACGGCTGCCAAGTCTGTGGTCACCCACGATCTTCCCCCGCATGTCCTTCCCCCAATCACTCTTCCTCCTGAATTCCTCGCCGGAGCGAGTTTGAATGAACTCGGTCCAGTCCGCCTCATCTATCGTGGGCCATTTCAGCTTTATCACGGTCTCGAAATCTTGATCCTTCATCTTATTGGCATGGTATCGCCAGGTATTCAACGATTTCGACATCATGCGAGGGCTTTCGTTGCGACTCTATTTCTGTCGGCCTCCGGGACGGAATACCTGCTGAATAGCCTGTCCAGGAGGAGAGTTCGAAGATGCTCGGTTTCTCTCGTCCTTATGTCGGGAGTTGTGATCTTCACCGTTTCACGCAGGATGCAGCCTACGGCGTTTGAGTACCCCTGTGCGGCTCTTACAGGACTGGCAGGTTTACCGAGATCGTCCACTTGAGTGATTACGAACGTCTCGGTACTCAACTTGTTAGGTCTCCTAGGCGCGAGCCGCCTTTTCCGTTTGGCTGGTGGAGCCCCGTCCGCTTTTTCTTCTTCCATACCGGTCTCGTATTCACGGCCGGTCCCTTCGTCACGATCGGTCGCGTCTTCAGCACCGCCGGACTCTTCGTGGGACGACTCGTACTCGTTGTTATCCCCGGAAGCAGGGTCGTCGACGATGGCGGCCCCCTGAGATGTTTGTTGGAGGGCCAGGTCCCGGGGAGCTTCCGCACGCCCCTCGATATCTCGGGACGATGCGGGGACATCCGTTGGTGTCCGCGATGGAGAGGGGCTACTTCCAGCCATTTTCTAATATCCATTCATTATAGCAACAAGGGTAGGATTAAAATTTTATTTGCAATTGAGATTATGAAATCTTGTTAAACAAAAGCATATAACTCTGCATGACAATGAACAACAATGACACGAATATACCGTACATACAACGAAAATTGAAAATTTCGGCATGACCTTTGCTATAATTATGCAAAATTGAGTATCGAACGTTGACAAAATGTTGACGAAGCAACATTTCGTCTAAACGTTGAACTCAGTTTCCCTGAAAAATAAACATTCAGCAACTAATGTTGCCTCGGCTCGATGGCCGGTACCACAATACTCAAACTTTGTATAGACTACACATTTGTTGCTTTTGTTACACCATGAAATCATGGAAACGGAAGATACAATTCCCTGTCGTTCAATTTAAATCACAGATAGAAGCAGAACAAACTATTGCTTGATTACACTATAGGAATTTCAAGAGGTTTGAGTCACTGAAAATTTTCAAATTCAATATAGTGCAAATGAATCCTTAGGAAAAATTCATATGAATTACAATCCTACGGCTCAAACAACCGACATAGAAGGATCCATGGCTCCATCAAAGGGAATAGAGGTATCTGCACATGCTCTATTGTTGATGCAACCATTCTTCATATACATGAATAACTCATTCATTTTACATGTGATAACTAGTACTTGATTAAACTAGAAGGCAGTAATGAAGGGTGTATTTTTTGTCAAAAGAAGAAAAACAGTACCAAGATGTTAGAGAACTTCTTACAACATTAAACCAAAAGACAAGAATGTAGAGTCGAATGATATTACTTATTGCGAGCTGAACCAGCAGACATGAGCTACAGATGTATTTTAGTAGTTTTATTGATTGATCTGCACGTACTCGAGTAAAGAAGGCGGCGGCGTCGATTAGGAAACTACGGGGGCGGCCTGCTGCAGATGGCGACGGCACGGCTGGGAGGGAGATGAGCGGCGAGGGCGGCGTCCGGCGAGGGAGGCGGCGAGGGCGGCGTCCGGCGAGGGAGGCCTCGGTCGCGGCGTCCGGCGAGGAGCGGCGGCGGCCTGGAGAGGAGCGGCGTCCGGCGAGGGTGGCCTCGGTCGCGGGAGGAGCGGTTTGGGGAATTAGGGCGGGCGCGAGAGGCCGGCGGCGGGGAGTTTTGGAGCTAGGGCAGAAACGGGCGGGCGCGCGGGATATGGAGTTGCGAAATTTTTCTAAGTCCCGGGCGGTATATAAGAACCCTTTATCAGTGACGGGCGGCAAACTGTACTCGTCACTGGTAATATATATCAGTGACGTGCGGTCTCCATCGACCGTCACTGGTATAATACTTACCAGTGACGCTCTCCCCTCAGCGCTCGTCACTAATAAGTAATTTACCAGTGACGCTCTCCCCTCGGCGCTCGTCACAGATAACTTATGTAGGGTTTGCACTTTTACTGGTTTACTTAGGGTTATTTAGGGTTAGTACTTAGGGTTAGTAATTAGGGTTAGTTAGGGTTAGTAATTAGGGTTAGTTAGGGTTAGTAATTAGGGTTAGTTAGGGTTAGTTAGGGTTTGTAATTAGGGTTAGTTAGGGTTTGTAATTAGGGTTAGTTAGGGTTAGTAATTAGGGTTAGTTAGGGTTAGTAATTAGGGTTATTTAGGGTTAGTACTTAGGGTTAGTTAGGGTTTGTTTATTATTTGCGCGCGCAATGATTACTTCATGCGTATAATAGAATTAACATAAATACCATTATTGTTATATACATAAATTTCACAAAAGTGAGCTATACATCATTAATTAACTTAATTAAATTACGACATTCTTTGACAATCTTCTCACTCTTCGACAGTCTTCTCAACGGTAGTCTTGGTCTTCTTCCTGGTATAGGTTAGCCCCTCGGAGTGAGTTCGTCTTTTGAAGGGACGCACGGCGGGACATGTAGTATTTCTCCTTCTGCTGGGCCGTGGCTGATTGTCTTCCTCCGTATCCGGGTCGTCAAATTGGTCATAGTCGTCTTCGTCAACGACACCATCGATTCCAACGATACTCCTTTTGCCCCTCCTCATGATATGACGGCTTGGCCTCGTCGGGTCGGCTATGTAGAAGCATTGGGCCACTTGTTTAGCTAATACCCACGGCTCATTTTTGGCACTGATCGCTTTCACATTTACTGTCTCAATAGGAACTGCTTTCGGTATGACCATGGTAGTGAAATAGTCTTCCGTTTCGACATTCTTCGCCCATCTTACCCGGAACATGGGGATCTTGGTTACGGTGTAGTCCAGTTCCCAAATCTCTTCCAGCCTACCGTAGTATCTGTCCTTTTTCTTACCGGTCAGGGCCTCCATCGTCACCCCAGAGTTCTGGTACACGCTCTTCTGGTCTTGTGCCTCTGTATAGAATGTGTATCATTTGCTTGTCATATATAATTACATATATATATATGATTCTGCCTCAGTGCATAAGAAACATAATTACACATATATGAACCAATGTATACATAATTACACATATATGAACCAATGTATACATAATTTCATATAGCAAGGCATACGAGTAACAATGATCACTGATCAATTTAGGGGAAAACAACAACAGTTCCTTTAACATCCTTTAACATATACATGTGCTCTTATAGATGTATATAAGATGCTCCTCAAACATATGATGGAAGCATCTATCCTTAAACATCCTTTAACATATCCATATGTTCCTCAAACATATGATGCAATTGAAGCATCCTTTAACATATACATCTATAACCATCCTTTAACTCTAGATGGCTCAACCAAATTGAAGCAAATTTGGGGGAGATATCTGCTCTTATCAGTTTTAAAGCTAATTGGAGCAAATTTGGGGGAGAGCAAGTTAGCTAGCCTTGATGATCATGGATGGGAGAGAGCTAGGGGAGGTGGGGGATGACCATGGATGGATGGATGATGATCATGGATGGATGATCATAGATTTGGAGGGAGAGAGAGATGGCAAGGGAGCTAGGGGAGGTGGGGGAAGCTTTTGGAGGGCTAGGAATTTACCAGGGGCGTCTACGGCGGCGGCGGACGTGCAGGCGATCGGCGAGCTCGCTGCTAGCCAGTGAGCTACGACTGGCCAGCAGCGAGCTCGCTGATGGGTTTTTATAGGGCATCTTACCAGTGACGGGCACACATAAGTGCCCGCCACTGGTAAACAAGGTACCAGTGACGAGCACAACGTACACCCGCCACTGGTATGAAGGCAGGGAGCGATTTTGGCGGGGAAATATTAGCGGTGACGGGTTCCATGGTGCGCACGTCACTGGTATACAATATATCAGTGACGATCTCCCATTTGCGCCCGCCACTAGTAATTGGTACTTTACCAGTGACGAGCAGTTATAGATGCTCGTCACTGGTAAGTATTTACCAGTGACACGTGGCAGTTCACGCCCGCCACTGGTAAATTTTTGGTTTACCAGTGACGTGTTTTTTTGTTGCTCGTCACTGATAAGTTGGCTTCTATAGCTGTTTCTGCAGTAGTGTGTACTGGATCTTGCCTTCCATGTGCCTTACAACATCTTTTCAGGTTCCACCACTAGCAATGGTCATGCCCAAAAATTGACAATCAGTATCTCAATTGATTAATTTTAGAAAATAGGTTTTCCTTTTTATGCAGGTTATAAAAGAGATGGAAAGTTTTGTCAAACATTACCAACAGACATGAACAAGAAACTAGACTTTCTTGGTGACTGATAGTTAATGGAATTCAATGGGTCTACTTGCAGAACTGCTACTTCTAAAAGAAATAAAGTCCCATAAGGACTATTCTAGAAAATTCAACATGAATGTAGATTAGATGATAATGCATGCACAAGAGAACGTAACTTAAATTCAACAAAGATGTACACCTACTTTTATTGACTATTTTATGAGTGATTTGTAACTATCTACTAAGATATTAAATTATATATTTTAAGAGGTTGCATAAAGCATTACATAAAATATTAAATTATTATCCCTTGATTTATTTTAGTTGGGGTTAAATTATAACTCAATATTTTTTAATTGATTTAAGTAATTCACTTAGAAATTTGAAATTAAATTCCATTAATATTTTAATCCTGATTTCCATCGAAAAAGAAGAATCAATTTGGTTTAGGCATGCATGTCAATTCCATTCTCTGGTCCGGCCTATCTATTGGTCTGCTAGCCTGTTTGGCCCAACTTAGACTATAGCTTATTTAAGCTTGGCCAGCCTCCCTCAGCTAGCCCACCAGGCACCTCCAACACCATCTCACATCTTTCTCTCTCTCACTCCTTCTCTCTCACTCACACCTGAATGATTCCCCTATGCTCTCTGCCTCTTCCTCATTAATGCACCCGGCCGCCCAATAGCACCGCCACATCATGATCTAAGGTTGACAATGGTGTCTCCATGCTCCTCTCTCTGTCTCCTATGTTGTTCCCCCACAGTCTTCATCGATACACTGTCCCGCTAGCCCTCGGTTCAACAGCATCCTCAAACCCTAGGGTTTGGGGTTGGCCGCAAATGACGCTAGCGACCTAGTGCCTCGGTCTGGCTCAATAGGCACGACGCCGCTTCTCCTGGTGGTGTGCTCCCTCCCACTAGAGGCCCACCACTCTGCCCTCGCATTGCATAGAACAATGCTAATAGTGGACATGGCATCGTAGCCTGGCACCAGCCGGTGCTCCACATAACTTCTACCCGTCAGTAGTCGCGTCGTGCTGAGTGGTGGTTGCCTCCTTCCTCACCGGCCACCTCGCTTGGCTATACTCGATGCCATCTCTCCGTTCTATCGGAGGCCTCCACCCTATGATGGCGGCGAGTTCACCGTGCCGCAATTGCAGTGGAGGTGCCGCCCTTGGTAAGTGTTCCTTCACCTCCTCCTCTTCCTCCTATTTGTCTTGGTGATGGTAGCTGATTAGATATCTTGGTGAATAATTTTGGATGATTAGAGCTAGACCTACTCATTGCTACTAATTATTAGTTAACTAGAGATAGATGTGGTAACTAAAACTTCTGAAAACCCTTCTTGATCCTTAAATTCCTAATATGTTATTGTCTGTGATTTACATATGCTCAAAAACATCTTGTTTATCTAAGTGACTATGATATTATATATATAGATATATATATTTGTGTGCTATCTGTCCCTTGCTTTAAACTGTGTAACCATCTTTTCTTGTTTAGGATGGCATAGTCTAAACTGTAGAAACTAATTTACTTTTAGCTTTTCTCATATATACACAGCACCCAAGCATGGCATCTTGTACATGTATCAAACAATATGCACAAAAGACTACCCCTTAATTATGTGCATTCCCTTTTTATAAATTATATTTTGAAGTGATATACTTCCTGATGAAAATATGCTTGTGGTACCACTCCTACATCTATGTGTGGAATCTATGCTTAACATTACTGGTGGTGTACTTGCTACCATTTAACTTGATCAAGTGGCCTAATGCTTTCCTTACTCTACACATGTTTGTCGGGAATCATGTGTTATGCACTGCTGCATGAAAATTTATACACATCTATGTAGATCTATGTCTTTTAGGTCTTGCTCTACCCTTGAGCACAACTCCTATACTTGTTGATAAATTCTCAACTCTCTTCTCTGATAAGAACATGATACGACTTCACTATTGCCTAAAACCCTATGATTTGACCTCAAACTGATGGTTAAACTCCCCCAATCCCCGTGCCTACCAACCAAACTAGCAAGCAAGATGCACAAGCAACTATACATAGTTATACCTTGTTTCGATCAAAGGAAAGGTTGATAGTTTTCTGTTGTATGGTATGCTTGGCTGGTCCTTGATCTTGCTCTCTTAACTTGTTGGTGACCTCATCTCTTTCCTTCAGCTCATTTCCTCAACCTGACCTTCACCTCCTTGTTGTTCTTGGTGATTTCTTATCTCTAGACCTTGGTTTCTATGCCATGACAGCTTAGCTCCTGTGGAGAGGCTTGCTATTTTCAGGTGGCTAGTGTGTGAGACCTAGGACAGTTACACTACCTCCTGGCCTTCTACTACTTTTATTTTTCCTAAGTCAGAGTTGGTAATGGTTAAAACTTAGGCTATTGCATGGCTTTTTTTCCGCAATGGTGAGATGGCCACCTCCTGCTTGCTATGGCTGGTTGCTGCTTGTGGTCTTGGTTGGCTTTTATGCTAAGTTATGAGACCAGGTCAAAGATTGTCTTACGAATCCAATAGATAATACAAGACGGTAGCTCAGGAAGTGCTAGCCACGATCTCTCAGAGTCGTCAAGCCATCAAGTGGTTGGACGTTGAAATCTCCTTTGACCAGACCAACTAGCCAGAGAAATTTGTTCGACATGGTCGATTCCCGATAATGGTCGAGCCTACCATCAACAACTGCAAAGTCTCTCAGGTACTCCTGGACGGAGGGAGTTTTTGAACATCCTCTTCACCAGCGTGCTCGACACAATGCAAATCTCTCGCTCTACTGTCAAACTATAATGCAAGCCATCCACAGCATCGTACCCGAGTCTTTGGCAACTCCGACAGGTCAAATCATGCTTCTAGTGACCATCGGAAAGCCAGAAAACTTCCCAAATCAGAAAAAGTTCTGTTCGACGTGCTCGATTTTGAGACAGGTTACAATGCCATCTTAGGACGACCAACTCTTGCTAAATTCAAGGCTGCCGCATACTATGCTTATCAGTGCGTGAAAATCACAGGGCCCTAAGGTATAATCATAGTGCAAGGCTACGCCCAGACTGGCCTGCACTATGATAAGCGCAGTCTGGATATGGCTGAACAGCACCAAACCAATAAAGAGACTAAACACTCAAGACCCAAGGTAGCCGTGAAATCCCATGGCGAAGTCAAAACTGTGCTTCTAGACCCATCAGAGCCATCCAAAACCATTCGGATCAGCTCCAGCCTGAGTTAGAAATAGGAACTCGAGCTCATCACCTTCCTCCGGGCGAACTCAGACGTATTCGCATGGCAACCGTCTGACATGCCCGGTATCCCAAGGAGGTGATCGAGCATAGGCTGGCCATCCATCTCAACACCAAGCCTGTCAAACAAAAACTTCGGCGGTTCATTCCCGACTAGAAAGAAGCCATCAAGGTGGAGATTAAGAAGCTGTTAAAAGCAAGGTTCATCCGAGAAGTTGACCACCCCAAGTGGCTAACCAACCCCGTCATGGTTAGAAAGGCTAACAAAAAGTGGCGCATGTGTGTGGACTTCACCAACCTCAACAAAGCCTGCCCAAAAGATGTTTCTCCTCTACCTAAAATAGATCAGATAGTAGACTTTACTTCTGGATGTGATTATCTAAGCCTTCTTGATGCATATTTCGGTTACCACCAGGTAAGCATGTGTCTTGAAGATGAGGAGTAAACCTCCTTTGTAACTCTCTTAAGGTATTTTGTTATACAAAGATGCCTTTTGGATTAAAAAACGCTAGAGCTACGTATCTGTGTGGAATGCAACTCGCCCTCTACAACCAGATTGGCCGGAACATCGAGGCCTACATCGATGAACTTGTCATGAAAACAAAGAACAGAGAAGTATTTCCAACCGACCGACTCAAGACTTTCACCAATCTATGAAAGAACTGAATCATGCTTAACCCAGAGAAGTGGGCATTCGGAGTCGACGCAGGAAAGCTACTCAGATTCTTGGTCTCACATGGAGGAATAGAGGCCAATTCCGAGTAGATCCGGGCCATCATAGACATGAAGTCACCAAGATTAGTCAAAGAAGTCCAGAAGCTAACCAGGTGCATGGCCACACTCAGCTGCTTTATCTCCCACCTTGGAGACAGGGGGCTTCCTTTCTTCAAATTGCTAGTTGCTCTCAACCTAGAGGAGGAACTCTTACTTTATATAGCAGCTGGACCACGAGCTGTGAGTAGCAGAGTCTTGGGGATAGAACATGAAGAGCCCGACAAGAGGGAAAAGAACCAGGACTAGTATACTAAGTCAGCAAAGTCCTACCCTCAAATTCAAAAACTACTCTACACAATGTTAATGGTCTCCCACAAGTTGACACACTATTTCCAGGCTCACAAGATCATCGTACCATTCACCTACCCACTCGGTGACATCCTACACAATAGAGACGCTATCAGAAGAATTGTCAAATGGGCTGTTGAACGTGAATAATTCAACATCCGCTTCACCCCGTGCACCGCTATCAACTTACAGGCTCTCGTTGACTTTGTCACCGAGTGGTCTGAGCCCAAGCAACCCCAAAATGTGCTAACCAACAAGATCGAGGTATGGACTTTACATTTCGATGGGTCATTAACACTCAGTGGCTCGGGGGCTGGGATAGTCATCACTTCCCTGATAGGTATGACGGTTTGCTTGCTGATCTCCGAGTAGCTTCTACACTTAGCTTCCACCACCTTCTCGTGAGTGGGGACTCACAGTTGGTGGTGAAGCAAGTTGGCAATGAGTATCAAATCTTGGATAAAACCATGACAGCTTACCTTGTAGAGGTGAGAAAGTTGGAGAAGAAATTCGTCAGACTCGAGGTCAGGTACATCCCCAGAAAGGATAACTGCCTCACCGATAGGCATGCCTGCCTAGCATCCTCATGATCTCTAGGAATACTTGGGATCTTTGTAGAAAGATTCTCGACGCCGTCCGTAGCATCGATAGATGACAAGGTTGGTTTTGTGACATCTACAGAAGCCGCAGCCGAAAGGGTGGCAGTCCAAGAGACCTATAACCATCCAAGGACGTCACCAGGTATTGATGCTCCAAAAGGAGTTGCAGGGGCACTCGTGGCTCCTCTCGATTAAGAATATTCATGGATGGCCACCATCCGCATGTACCATTAGAATCGAGCCATACCCGAGGATGAGGCACTATCCAAGCAAATTTCTCGTAGGGCCAGGATGTATAGCTTAGTCAACGGAGTCCTCTATCATTGAAGTGCCCACAGAGTGCTCATGTGGTGCATCACTCAAAAGCAGGGTAGCGAACTACTCGAAGAGATCCACGGAGGGGTGTGCAGAGTTCATGCTTCCTTCCAAATCCTGGTCGAAAAGACCTCTAGACAAGGTTTCTACTGGCCTACTACTCTTTGTGATGTGAGTGAGATGGTCAAGTGATGCTATCAGTGCCAATTTCATAGCAGACGTGTTCACCAGCCCGCCCAAGCACTACAGATGATACTTTTGTCATGGCCTTTCGCGGCATGGGGGCTGGATATTTTGGGGCCCTTCCCAGTGTCGCCGAGGGCTTTAAGTTTCTCTTCATCCAATCGGTGCAATTCCACGGTATGTGATGCATGCGGGAGGTGGCTGGTAGTAGAACCATCTTTTCTTCCATCTCAACCGCGAGCTCTTTGTGGCGAAGTTGAGGTTCTCCTTTGACTTGTCATCGCACAATCGGAAGACCACGCCACCAACCACTTCATTCTGCCTTCTCTTTAGAATGATGAAATACCTGAAGAGGTTGAGAATGGTGCATGCCAAGATACGCCTCGCACAGATGCATGAAAATACTCAGCATTACAATGGGACTAGGGCTGAGATGGATGAGCTCGATCCCATAGAAGTGCATAAGCGTGAGAAGAAGCTTGACAAAGGGAAGCGAAAGCTACACCAGAAGAAGTCCGTGAAGACTACCACCCAGTTAGTATCCTGACTAGAGTTGTCCTGACCTCCTGCTAGCATAAAGGCAATCATGGAGCGTGGAGGGATCATCTCAAGCTACTCCAGCTTGTCAAGGAACTCCATTAAGATCTCTAACGTCGCCCACTCTGGCATCACCTGCTTGGGAGCACTTTCGACGGTGGCGGTTTTCTTCCTAGTTGCCTTCTTCTTGCCCATGGCTTGACCTATTGTGGGGTTGACGAATGCGGGCGAGAGGAAGAAAATGGAGCTAGCTACGATTTGCAGAAGGCGAAGTGCTCAAGAGACTAAGAGATTTGGAAAGCATGAAAATCACCAAGTGTTTTAGATCTCTTATACAGCAGGGCCTGCAAATCTCCAACTAGCTTTGTGATGGTTTCGACTTCTACTCGGAACCATGATCTCTACAGTTACATCCTATTGCATTTAATATGCGTAGATACTTTCCACGCATGCAAGACGATTGATGCGGGAATCAAGGAATTGATGGTGAACGACTCCGACAAACCTGTTGTGGTTCACCTACGTCAGCAAGGGTAGTTGCAGAAAAAGAGACAAAGATTCTTTCACCACCATGTGAAATCTCCGCCGCGACGGTTCAAATTTTGGAAAACCCACAAGAAAGATGCGTGTCCCTGATCTCCAGATTGAGACGATATCTATTAAAGCTACTCAGGGGCTCCCGTGGCCACTTGGGTGGACTCAACATCCGGACTAGGGTACTCGTCATTTATCAGGATCTCGAGCAGATGAACATCCTACTTGGAAGCTTAAGTGACCACTCGGAAGAGCGCCCAGTCGAGATGTTCTCCCCTGGTTAGTTTGATTTCCTTGACCCTTCATGACCTCATTTCATGTATTGATGGGGGCTTGATGATGAGTAGTACAACTCTACCGTATACGACAATAGTATCCGTATACAAAGACCTCAGGGATATCCTGGATACCCGGTGCAGCAACACACGCATCGGAGATGGACTCTAGGAGGATAAGAAAACTACCCACCGGTGTCCAAATTCCCCTTAAACAAGGAAGTATATCCCTTTATTTAAAAATGACAGGAGTCCTACTCGGAGACGAGTCCATACCTAGTACGGCATACCCTCTATAAAAGGACCCAGGAACCCTACGGAGAAGACAGCAATAGCAAGCCCAATAGATCTAGAGAAACACAGACGAACTTGGATAGCCAAAAGCCATACACCTCCACCTGAGAAGATTTCCGAGCAAGTAGAAGGGAAGACGCACTCTGATATCCACCTCCGACTAGTAGTAGATCTCATCTAAATTACCTATCCCCCTTGTACTGTATCTCGAGATTAGTACAAGACACACAGGGGGCTCTATGAATGTTTGTCGGACACGGGGGCTCTCGTAGACTTAGTCGAACTCTGCGTTCTCCTTCCCCTGACTTAGGTTCATGAGTTGTGTCGTACGCCACTGATTGCGATCGACCAGGCCTTAGGTTTAGTCGGATGGAGGGCTTAGTGGCTCCTCGTCATCAGTAAACGTGATAAGGGGTCTTCATACAATCTGTCGTGGCCATAGCGACAACTCATGCTCCCTTGTTGCTAGGATGTTGGGCGTGGGTTAGTAAGTTCTACGTTTGCCCTGTTGGTGACAACATTGCACTCTATCTGTGATGTCTTCTGTTCAAAGTAGTCAAGGACGTGGATAAGCATATGGGTTCTGTTGGCTTAGTCATATCCGCACCTTCTCTTCTTCCTTTACTCGTGGTCGAGGAACTTTACTATGAAACCGGGGTGCTTAGTCGACCAGGCCTTAGGTCTGGTCAGGTGGGGGGCTCAGTGGCTTCTCCTATCACCTACAGACGCGTTAAGAGGTCTTCCTCACATCCCTGACGGTTGCAGCGCGGAACCCTTTTCTTTTGTGCTGGTCGAGTCATTGGTTACATTTATGCGTAAGCCAGTTTTTGGTGCCACATACTTATCCAGCCCCCGACTATCTTATTCAAGAAGTTTCTCGGCTAGGCAGTCTCAGAAAAATAAAGCTTAAACATGGTATTAACAAACTGTGAATTGATTGGAGTATCATTTACAAACTATTATAAGAAAACTGCTAAAAAAAACTTAGAAAAAACATCATCCCCTCCTCTTGAGTTGTCGTTGGTTGCTCCAGAGGTTCCCGTGCTCTTGTCGTAATCCGCTGTAGAAGCTTGTCGAGTGCGCATGCTAGGCGACGGCGCCCGGAGCGTCTTACCATCGGCTTGTTCGTAGCTTGACAACTTGAGGCTGGAGTTGGCGCAACCTGAGACAGACCTCTCTATTGCTAGCTAGAGCAACCTGGATCGGGCGGCTTCTCCTGTGGAGCTGTTGTCCTGCTGAGGAGAAGGCCCTTTTTGCCCCGGTCCTGAACCTAGTCATGGGACCTGTTCTCCGACTTGGAGGGGGTGTTATCCGATTTTGTCGTTCGTAGTTGCGGTGGAGGTCATGTTGGTGCGGGGGTGCGTGTAGCAGCGTCGGAGTTCGTCTCCCTGCTTGAGAGTTGATGCTTTTCTGCAAGGTTGAGGCTGCGCTTATCGCAGAGCAGTGCTTCCTGGGGGGAGCTCTTTATCGTGAGGACGCCCTTTGGGCCGGGCATCTTCATGCACTGGTAGGCGTAGTGCATTGCTGCCACGAACATGGCCAGAGTTGGGCGCCCCAAGATGGCATTGTATGTCGTCTCGAAGTCGACTACATCGAACAGGATCTTCTTTGTTCAGAAGTTCTCCGGTGTTCCGAAGGTAACCGAGAGTGTGACTTGCCTGATCAGCGTAGCCGACGAGCCTGGGACGATACCGTGGAACGCCTGTATAATTGTCTGGACCGATGATCGTGGCACTTGCATGGCATCGAGGGCATTGGCGAATAGGATGTTGAGGGAGCTCCCTCCGTCTATCAGAACCCGGGCCACTCGGCAATTGTTGATCGTTGGTTCGACAACGATCGGGTATCGTCCTGGTCGAACACAGTTCTCGGGGCAATCGGTTCGGTCGAATGTGATCGTGACCTTCGACCACTTGATTGTCCGAGGGACTCGCGGTATATTCGTGAGAACTTCTCGGGCGATCGCCTTGTATTGCCTTTTCGACTCATAGGAAGTCGAGCCCCCGAATATATGCTCGATTGATCTGACATGCCCCTGGAACGGCTCAAGGGCGGAGTCATCATCGTCGGAAGTCGTGTCCCGGCTGTTGTTTGCGACCTGCGGGTTTTCCTTGCGGAACTTCTCTCTTTCTTCCTTGAGGTACTTCTTGAAGATGCGGCACTGATGGAGATCACGTGAATCTGTCTGGTGGAAGTCGCACCAGAGTTTTCCGGCCTTATCGGAGGACGTAATCGGCTTGTCCTTGGTGCATGGCCGCCAGGTACGCTTCTCGAGGAGATCGGCCAATATCTCATCGGCTTTAGCTCTCTTCTCCCTGTTCCCTCCGGAGGATTTCTTCTTCTGCTTCGTCTTCGTTGAGTCACCTCTGTTCCGGAGGGGAGACCCGGGCAACCTGTTCTATTGCTGCTTGATGTAAAGCAGGGTTTCTTCAGCACAGGCGGCTTTTTAAGCTAGGTCCACCAGCTGTGCCATTGTCTTGGGTGGATGCATATCAGGTCATGCATGCACATCTCGTTTCTGCTGCCTCGAACAAAGGCGCGGATGACGTCCAAATCGGTTACCTCGGGAATAGTGTTGCGGACAGCACTAAACCGCTTGGTGAACTCTCGAAGAGTCTCGTCTTGGCGTTGGACGACTAGGAATAAGTTGTCGACCCGACCAGGACGTGTGTAGGTACCTTGGAAGTTTCCGAGGAGCATGTCGCAAAGCTGTCCCCAGGAGCGGATCGTTCCCGAGGGTAGGTTTGTCAACCAGGTCCTGGCTGCTCCTCTGAGAACAGTCGAGAGGTAGTTAGCCATGACCTTCTCATTCCCGCCTGCGGCCTCGATTGTTGTAGTATAGATCTGCAGGAACTCAGCAGGGTTCGTGGTGCCATCATACGACTCTAGGGCCCCAGGCTTGAACCGAGACAGCCAGCGCACATGTCAGAGTTCTTGGGACAGCGCTTGGCATCCATTGATGGTCCTCCGATAAGGTGCGTTCTCACCGCTATTTGGGGTCGGAGATCGTCCTCGGTTGTTAACGCGGTGCTCGTGGTCTCTCTAGGGAGGAGATTGCTCTTGCGGGCGCCTTTGGGATCGGCGCTCGTTGAGCCTGTCACGGAGATCGACAAGTCGTTCCCCCTGGTGAGACCTATTCCACTACAAGAAACCTGTTAATCCGTGACGGATTGAAACCGTCACAAATGTGCCCAAAACCGTCACAGATTTGCATCCGTGACGGTTCTGAAACCCGTCATGTATATCGCGTCATAGATTGACCGCAGCACCTTCCATGACAGATTCCCAAAACCGTCACAGATATTCTCCAATTCGTGACAGTCGTAAACCGTCATAGATCAATCCCCGAGGCCCTAGCCAAGTCCACGTGGCATCTACGTGGATCCAACGTGGCATTTGCCTGGATCCGACGTGGCAGTCAACGTAGCCCGCGTTGTGTATGGCCCAATATGGTTTTGGGCCCACTTATTTCGATCCAGCCCAGCCCATTAGTCCATTTTTGGGCAATCTAGCCCGGCCCATTAGCCCTTTTTTCGGCAATCCAGCCCGGCCCATTAGCTCTTTTTTTTTCAGGCAACAAGTTTATTTTGGTTAGTCCATAGCCATTTTTTGGTCCAGCCCAATAGTCCGTTTGGTCCAGCTCACTGATTCCCATCTAAAAAAAATTAGTCACAAATTGCAGCCCATTCCAATTTCACAAAATCAAGCCCATGTTCGAATTTTACTCTATCCAACCCATTAACTCTTTTTCTTACGTGTTTCTAGGAAATATATGTCTAACACAGTATATTAGAACAGCAGCACATATGTAGAGGCATATTCAGAGAATATATGTTCAGAAGATCACATCCTATGGCAGCACAATCCAAAGGTTCACAAATACACAAGCAAAATACATAAAAATCTCCTAAAATTACATTCCATTCAAGCCTAGGGCTGGTCAAGGTACCACAATTCAAGAGTTACACATACAAAAGTTAACCCATATGTTTGACAATCCAATAGTTCGCAGCCATAGACAATACTTAAACAACCGATACATCGATTAACCTTTTGATCATCTACACCTGATGCTGAGCTGCAAAGAATAGAGATAACTTGTATTAATTCAATGAGTTAACATAAAGAGTAGATGGCACAAAATAAGTTAACATAAAGCAAATCATAGAATGAGGTAAGGCAACTAGTGTAAGAATCTGCTCTTACCAGAGAATAATTGAGATATGTATATACATGTAGGAAATGGAAGAAAACTAATACCAAATATGTATAGCATCTGTATCCTCAACTTGAATCAGCTAATGTACATAAAGAGTAGTAACCAATAGCTGCATAAATCAATGCAATCAAGTAGTAGTATCCATTCTTATTAATCTTCTTTAAAATGCTAAACATCATAATAGCATAGCAAAGAATCAGGTTATGAACAACAACCATAATCAGCTGTAGCAGCTGTTCTTCAGTCTAATAACCAATATTTATATACACATGCTTAGGTGCTGAAGACACTTAGCCAAGATCAAGCATAACATTTGTTTTCTCAGACCCATAGCCAATGCATATGCGAGCAAAGGCAGAGCAAAGAGTGGATACGTCCCTTGGGTTTCCATTTTTTTGTTCCTTTTCGATTGGTAAGTGAAATAAATCATAAGTGTGCAGACTAAAGGAACATGCACCACTTAACTACACTTGAAGGTGAAGGAATTTTCATTGGTAGGGAAATATGCAATGTAATAGGAATAAGGTGAGTTATCATCATCTAATTTTAATCAGAGGTTAAGATTTCAATATAAATAGCAAGGAGAAAAAAACTTCTGTAATAGGAACATAATCAATGGTATCTCCATAACACTAATATGATATTATACCAAAAGGAATGACAATTTATATTGAGCACAAGTGAAATAAAACTTGGGAGGGAGATAAGAGGAGTTTGTGTTCATTATGTTCTCAATTACCTCTTTTATAGAAGCAAGAACTGGAGAATCACACACAGGCTACTTGAGAGCTTTTACCAGTACATCAAACAAGGAAAGTGTATGATGATAAAAATATATATACTACAGAAACAGAAGCTTGAACATATACCCGTATGACTTGAGCATGAGCCCTAATCTTCCTCCTTATTTGTTCCTTTTCTTCCTCCCTTTTCAGGTCAAGTGTATATCTAAATCGTCGAGAAGCATCGAGCACAAGGGCAGCTTGCTGCCAATGGACAAAACCATAGTAGTAATGTGTAAAATTAATGAACTGATTACACCATAAGATATGATTGAATCTGCATCAGCACTAATTGAAATAATAGTGCAAATTTGGCATAAGTATAGCAGTTCAATATGCGCTAAAAAACATAAGCGATGCATGAACTTATAAAGCATTTTATTTCCAAGATGGGCCAATCAAATGTTTGATACTGTGTCGATCACATGTTGCATGCACAACAAAAGCTCTACTTCACAGGACCGAACGGGTAATGCCAACTTGCTAGGCTCTGGTATAGGGGTGGAATCGAATGTAAAAATCATTCAGTAGGCAGTCCAATCATAACGGATCTTTTGCAATGCAGAGAATTGCATTTTGCTAACCGAGAAAAGTAGGACATGCTGGGGTTTAAAAGGAAAATCAATCTCTGGCAGAATCAAAACACCAACAATCACACACATAAGCATCACAACAGCATCAGTTCTACCATTCCTAACTGCGTACATGAGCACACATTTACAGAAGCAATCAACTAAAACTATAAGCATAAGCATCAATTCCTTGTTCAACTAAAACTATAAGCATCAATTCTACCATTCACAATCAACGGAGTCCTGACCAACAAAATTGAAGCAACATGGGCACCAATCTAGAGCACACTCAACCAGTTCCAGAACAACACATCTGAAAAAAAATTGAATCACAATCTACTGAACTAAACAACGACCTACTCGGGGAGGGGACACAGACATGCTCGGGGAGGGGACGCAGATGTGGTCAGGGAGGCGGACCTGCTCGGGGTGGCGGAACTGCTCGGGGGGGCGGAGCTGCTCGAGATGGGATGGGCGACGACGACGAGGAAGGGAGAGGCCGTGCTCGGGGATGCTCCGGCCGCCGACGATGACGAAGGGAGAGGCTGTGCTCGGGAATGCTCCGACGCCGCCTCCTTGGCCGCCTCCTTCTCCCCCCGCAACCACGCCACCGCCGCTGGTACTCCTCCACCCGTCAGATCGGAAGAGGAAGGGGTGGGGCAGTGGCGGCGGCCGGATCCCGACCGGGGTAGGGGCACCAGACACAGCGGCCCCCTAGATCTAGTGATCGAGGCAGAGGGCCGGAGCGAGGGGGAGAGGAGAGAGGGCTGGAGTGGAGCGGTGAGCGGTGGGAAGAGGAGAGGGACGAGCACCAAGCGGTGGTAGGCCGGAGAAGAGTGGCGACGGCGGCAGTTGAGGATGTTCAAGGAGGGGGCAGTGGTGGCGGCGTGGGAGGGGAATGGATCGGTGTGAGGAGATGTTAGGCTAGTTGGATGACTGGACAGAGTAGATATTGCGGTGGACGCGGGAGCTTTGGCGCGCGTCCAAAATGTTTCACTGGGGGCGCGGGAGTTTTTGGCGCGCGGGCCAAAAAAATTTGGGGCGCGGGAGTTTTTGGCTAAAATGGTTTTTATATAGTATTTACACAGCTAATTTGTATAGTAAATTTAATACTATATCAAAACATTGTATTTGAAACTCTTAAAATTTATCAAAATTCACAATGCATCCTTAAAATGAAAATTGGTGGTTTCTAAAACCCTAACACCCAATTGTGGTGGTTCTGTGGCAATTAACTCACTTTGCTATACTTCTCTACACAGGACAGAGGGAGGCGGCCACGGTGAGCATGGCTCGCTGGCGATGGGGCAATTGGAATAAACTAGTCCAAAAAGATTGGTCTTACCAACCGTCACCTCCCTCCTGCATCTCTCCTTTCTCAGCTGTCAGCTCAAGTTGATCGGTGAGTTGGTTGGGTGTGTAAACTTTACAAATCAAGAGGTTCAGTGCTCGAAACTTGGTAACGTATGTAGCAATCAATTCTATCAGAGAGACATCTGTTGTACGCTATTTGAGTCCAAATTGAGTCCTAAGCCACTTAGGACTCAATTTCGGACTCAAAAGGCTCACAACAGATGTCTCTCTAATAAAATTGATTGTTAGTGCATTACACATTAGCACTACGGGTGGGAATATAGCGTGTGCTCTCTCGCATGCCATCGACCAATCATCGCCAGCAGACACATATGCAATTTATAGTCTGATAATGTGGTTTTACTTAGAGTTTTAGAATTGCATGCGTCAAATGTGGGCCAACAATCTTGATGCGTGGAACTAGAGCATATACAGTTTGAATTGCCTATTTGAAATTTTGTGTGAAGATAACGATTTCATAAAATTAATATAGAGTGGAAATCAATTTCAACTGCTCAACATATTTTATTTGGCCCCCTAAATTTTTTTCATAATTTTTAGAATTTATTTAGTGTTTATTTGAACTACATTAGAATTTATATCGAATCCTATTAATTCAAATATTATGAAGTCTTTTTAATTTTCTCTCTCAATTATTTGGGCCAAAATCCCACTTTCTAGCCCAACCCCTAGCCCGCACGGCCTAGCACAGCCCACCATCCATCTGCTTGGCCCACGGAGGCATGTGTATATGTGCTAAATAAAACAAAGTTTGATGAGCTATCACTATTCTTTGAGTAGTGTAGTGGTAAGGCAAGATGCTCACATATGTGAAGTCTCGGGTTCAAACCCCAGATGGCACAATTTTTTTTGATATTATTTGTGGGCTGGCTAAGCCACCGGCCCAGGAGAGGAGGGGAGCGGCGGCCCAAGGCGCAAGGGAGGCAGCCGGCCTGCGGGCTAGAGGGTGGCCCGAGCCCAGGCAGAGAGGAGGGAGGTCGGGACGGGCTGGGCCGTGGCCCAGGCAGGGCCCGAGAGGGAGGGGAAAGCGGGCTTCGGCCCAGAAACTTTAGAAAAAGAGAATAAAAACATTTTCGATTTACAATAATTGTAGAAAATTCAAAAGGGCCTTAATAAATACCAAATGGCTCCCAAAAATTCTCAAAAATTTTCAATAAATCAATTTAAGCATGGGAAACTCAATAAAAATATTTCTGGAGCAAATTTTCAAAGGATGATCAATTAAAAATTTAAAAACACACATATTGCTCTTAAATTAATTCAAGCATCCAAATAAAATGTATATAAATATATTTCATGGTGCATATTTTAATATGCCGAAGCTAATTAAAATATTCTAACCAAATTAAATTAATCATATTAAATCCAAAAGAATTAGAAAAATTCTAATTAAGCTTTGTTTAGTTCAAGAAAATATCCACGAAATTTTCCAGTTATAATTTTTAGATAAAATATTTACTAACCCACTATTTAACACACCCGTCTGGCATGTGGGCCCTAAAGGTGGGTCCCATGCATAACTGACATGCGGGTCCATCAGCAATCAAGTGGGACCAATGAATCCTGACAGCTGGGTCCCACTGCGAGCTGACAAGTTGACGTGGCTCAGCTCCAGCACGACATATCAGTAGGCGCAATCCGTGACGGATCGCACATTGCAAAAAAAATAACCGAGCCCGGTTGGTCAGTCTGTGACGGATTAGTCTCTCACAACTAGGACGGTCATGTCTGTCCGTCATAAATACACCACCGTCACAATAAACCTATTGCGCCTAAGGAATATCTGTGACGATTTATGGAAACGTCACGAGAAAACCGTCACGGATTAACAGGTTTCTTGTAGTGTTCCTAGGATGCCGTCCCTCTCCGTCTGGTTCTTCTTGTTGGAGAGGGGTCTTCCCTCGGGCGGAGCTGTGTGTCGCCAACTGGAGTCAAGAAAACTCGGCTTGGGCTTTGCTGAAAGGACCAAAGGTGCCGACTAGAGGGAGGTGAATAGGAGGCTAATTAAATTCACTTCTTTTAACTTAGTTTATCAAATTAAGTCTTAGTTACAAGGATAAGTTAGCTATGTGACAGGTGAACAGCACAGGCAATATATGACGTGTAAATTAATACGTAGCTGTCACACAGTTAGCTAACATAGCTAAGCTGAAGACTTAGAAAGAGATGAACAAACTAAACAGCTGTGTAACAGGTAGCTAACACAGGTAAGAGATATGATCTACAGCAACTGTGACACAGCTATGCTAACACAGGTGAAAAGGTGATCTATCACAGATAAACCGAATATATCTAAGAACACACAAGCATGCAGATATAGCAAGTAAATAGAAGCAACACAATGAGTACTCAGAGAGACAATGGTGTTTTTCGCTGAGGTTCCCTACTCTTTTCAGAGAGGTACGTCTCTGTTGGAGAGGCTACTCCGAAGAGATCGCCAGCACTGAATCGTGCTTGTTCTCCGAGTACCTGAATGATCAGGCCTCTTGCTTTGCTTGTGGAAGTCCTTTAGCCTTGCAGCAGGTAGACTTCGGATCACCTTCACAAACTACTGGTTCAGTCCACACAATCTTGGGTGATACCAGCAACTACTATGCCCGTCTAGGAGTAGACACTCCAAGAGTAACAGATTCAGCAGCAACGACTCTTGGAGGAACCAATGCTCTTTGCTCAAAGGCTCTAACTCTCTTAGGAAGTTTGGCTTTTGTTCCGAGGTGAGAGGCTTGCAACGGTCGAATATGATTCGCTGGTTTGAGCAAGGTTAAGGCCGAAGACCTCCCCTGGTCCCCTATTTATAAGGTTCACAGGCACCTGACCGTTACACTGTTGCCACGTAGGATTGAGTCACCGGTGACATACACCGGTGACACAGCCAGTCACAACGCACAACTATAACCGGCTCAGGCAGATCGACACTTGTGTCACCGGGGGCACACACAGGTGAACCCTTAACTGACGTAGCCTAACTACTCAGCCCGATCTTGGCACATCACATGCCCTCAGTGCACAACTAACTCTGATCCCTAATAAGGAGAGAACCTCTGACAGTCTTCTGACTCAGTGGACAAACTATCGTAGTGCAGATCCATTAGCATTTACAAGCTCTCCCCTGGTAGAGAGATGTACCTGAGTCATAGAACACTAGACCACCTGTGACACAGCTGCGTCACACCGGTGACTCTAACCTCTAGGTTTTTTACTGCTAGCACTGTAGAGTGCTAACGCAAGCCAGCCTCACACTTGTGCAAAACTATTGATACAGGGCCACTGATCTCAAAGCATCAGTGCCACTGTCCAACACCCTGACCATTGAGCAAAAGAACCTCCACAGATCATTACTACTTCATCCCTTTTGATAGTACGGGTGTTTCCTATGGACTCAAGGAAACTAGCAAATCTAGGCTTTACCTGCCACCAACTGTACTCATGGCCCTTGACGCATTAAGCAACCATCACCTTGCTTGCAACTCCTTGCATAGCACCGGCTTCCTCATAGCTGTCACACAGCTGCCTAGCACAGCCATTCCCTTGTCCTGGAAAGCCCCTTTGTACCTTTTGGGTGGTCATCCTTTCCTTGATGACCCTTTTTTCTGAAACCTCTTAAACCTGCTTACACTCATTATAAACATTAGATTCCAGTTTGAGTTGCCAGTAACCATCAAAACCAATTAGGGGCCTAGATGATCTTTCACCTGCTGTAGTTCAGCCCCCAGCCATTGCAGCCATTGTTTTCCACCGGTTGTTATCAGATCTGCCGCCGGTGGTCGTGACAGCAGATCACGCATCTCGGCAAGTCTTCTAGTAGTTCGGGACACATATTCCCCCATCCCTTGAGAGGTTCCGCCTGCTGCTGTAGGCCTATTCCCGTTCCTACGGGGAGTAGCCATCGGGCTCTGATGTTGTGAGCCTTCATCCTGATCCTGGTCTTCGGGCACTTTTCGATCGTCTTGGATCACGAGAACCACCCGAGGATCTGGATCAGATGGGATGTGTTCCCACTCCATCGTGTCTTCCTCGTTGGGAGGGATACTGTGATTGGGATCTTGATTGATCGGTCGATCAGAAGTCGCAGGCGACTGTCCTGTCGTCGGGCTGGTCGCTTGATGCGAATCACCCTGAAGGAGGATGATCAATGTAACGTCCCTGTTTCTTTAACCTTGTAATGTGCATCATGAGCATCCCATGGAAATTAAAACGTGAACCGAGTTTGAGCAAGTTTTTGAAATTTTTGGATTACTTGTGAAAACCTCTAAGTTCCACATGAGGGTGTGAAGTAAATTTTAAAACTTTGATCAACATCTCATGAACATGGTATTTTGAAATTACTTCCCTTATGCTTATGAGGCTGTGGGCTGAAAATAGGTTTGAATTCAACTAAAAAGAATCATGAAATCAATTCTAAGGAATTAAATTAGAAATTAAGTTTGAAAGATAAAAACCAAAACCTAAATCTAAACCCTATTTCTACCCACCCCTTGCCCGAGTGGGCCTTGCCCCGGCCCACCTTCCCCTTCCCCAGCCCAGCCCGCTACCGCCCCCGGTTCCTTCTCCTCTAAGCCACCCCCTGCCTCATCCCTATCCTCCCGTCGGCCTCATCCCCTGGTCTCTCGCTCCCCTACCGTGCAGCTCATCCACCGCCGCCTCCTGCTAGCGCCCCCCCCCTAGCACCTCCCATCGCCGGCCTCCCTCCCTCCCGTGCGCCACCCTAGCTCCCTCCCGAACCGCTCCACCGCCTCCCGCCTTACCGCCGGATCCCGCGCCTCCTGAGCCAACTCGCCGCCGGAGCTCCTTGCCGCGCCGCCCCTCACCACCGAAGCTCCGGTCGCCTCTCCCCTAGCTTAGCTGCCCCATCCGCCGCCTCGGAGCCGCCCCCTTGCGCCGCTCCACCCGGGCCCCTGCCGAGCCGGCCTCCTTCCCCGCTGCCCGAGCCGGCCTCACATCTCGCCGCCCCTCCTGCCGCGCCTCACCGAGCCTCCCTCGACGCCCCTCGGTTCCTCGCCGCCCTAGCTCCGTTCCCGAGCTCGCCGCCGCCCTCACCACGCCCTCGCCGGAGCTCCTTGCCGCGCCGCCCCTTGCTCCGCCGGTGCCTCCCCAAGCTCCTCCACGCTGCCGTCGAGCCCTCGCCGGAGTCCGCTGCCTCCCCGGTAAGCCGTCGCTTGTCGCCGGCTTCACCCGCATGCACCGAGGCTCCAGCTCAATTCGGAGCACAGCAGCCCATTGAATGTGTCCTGATGACACACTTATTATTAACCGCCGGGTTAAATGTGTTAATTGATTGCTCTAATGATAGTTAATTAATGTTAGTGACGCATTAAATGGCTAAGTGTGATTAATGCCAATGATCATTAATCAATGCTAAACCGGCTGTTAGGGCACATTAAAAACCCTAATCAACAGTTAATATGTAATGAAGTGTCATTAATACACTTAATCAATGCTCAGATGCATTAACAACCCTATTAAGTGCTAATCACTGCTATTAAACATTAAGCTGACGCATTAATGAGTTCATTTAACAGCTAACCAGTGCAATTAATGCGCTCTTTAAGTTGTTTCAATGACAGTGGGCCCCACCTGTCAATGACTTAGTCAGATTTGGTCAAAATTGACCAATAGGGCCCACATGTCAGCCTCTGGTTGTATTTAAATTAATTTGAATATTATTTTTACTGAGAAAAATACAACAAAGGGTGAAAAATGGTTTAAATCTTGTAAAATTCATAGAAAATTCATCTTTAATCAGAAAAATGCAAATAATATATCAAAATGTTCAGAAAAAGAAGATCTATTCAAAAACATCATCTTCATCCATGTTTGCATGCTAGGAATAATACAATTTGCTAAAAACTCAAATTAGGGTTTCCGATTAGCCGGAGGATTTTCGGATCGCGACATTTTATGCGTCCGGACTCCGATTAAATTGATCCCACTTGCATTAGTCTTTATTTTGCATCCTCTATGTCATAGCATGCATGTCATCTCATGCTGATGTTGTGCATTTTAATAATTACGATTATGCCCTTGTTTCTGGTGTTTCCGTTTTTCCTCGATAGAGCCGGAAGATCCGCAAAGTGAGAGTCTCGATCAAGAGCAGGGTGTCGTTGCAGAGCAACCAGGCAAGCAGCCCCTTTGGTCACGTTGCAAAGCTCCTACTAATTGCAAAGTATTAGTTGTTTTCAAATTCATTATTACATGCGTTCAACTGCTATTTTTCCGCTAAGAAAAGCCCTAGTCCGATGAATACGACTCACCTTGTCGCTTAAACAGCTCCACCACTAACCTAACCCATCTAGCATAGTCTAGTATCCACTGTTCGAATGCTATTATGCTATTTAGGCTTAGACGTGCTTAGACTTGTAGAAGTCGTAATTCCTGGGATAGCAGGTAAATCAACACTGGGAATGGGTTACGTGGTAGGTGGGCGTTCACCGGGATAACTAATGAATTGGCTTAATCATATCTGGGCTAGACGAGAGGCCATGGCTGGGAGCATGGTGGGTTGTCTCGTTTTCCCGCAAGGACCGGTTTCCGGTGTCCTTTCGAACCAAGATTCGCGTACTTCTACACGGGTGGATTATGGGGCCACCCACGACTAAATAATTTGCCTAGACTTAGACTATGAGCCGCATAGTTTGCCGTTTTCGTGTATTGGGTGCGTGGAAAAAGGAATGTGGTGTGGTGCTTCAATATAGGTGTAAGGGTTACACACGGTTCGAGTCCGGGGATGTATCACCTGCTACAACGTATGGGACCGTGTCGTAGTTACGGCCGGACTGATGTACATGGACTAGCCCGTACGGGTGGCTCATACCTAGGTCGAAAGCATTGTAAAGGTCGTGTTCGATCACCCTCCGCCAGCACACCTCGTGAAAGTGTGTAAATCGCGATGGCACTAGGAGACGATCGATACGTGTAGGTAAAGATGTACACCCCTGCAGGGTTAAAACTGTTGAACAGCCGTGTCCGCGGTTATGGACAACTTGGTAAGACTTTGCATCGAATTAGACAACCATAACCAACTCTAAAACTTGCCAACTCTAAGGATGTGGTTAGCGACAGCTTCCTCCCAGGGTGGTTGAGGATGGGTCGAGGGTTTTACAGGTGTGGTGATCTGCAGTAAGGAATATTCGCGAAGTGTCGACTCGTCCCCTTTGAAAAGGTATTCTAGTAGTCAAATTTCAATCTACTTATGGTTATTGAAAAGGTAAACTTGGCTTTCCGCAAATTGGTCCACATTTACCCTTTTGTTGATACCTGGCACAATCACTACTATTTCCGCACTGTAAGTCTTGCGGAGTACAATTTTGTACTCACCCTGCTGTTGTTGTTGTTTTGTTGCAGAGGAACCCACCCCTTCGGAGGGTGGTTTCTATTTAGAGATCGATACCGACGACGCCTAGACGCTGGGAATCCCAGGCAGTGATCCTGCCCTGGGTTGGTATTTTGGTTTGTTTCCGTTGCCACTTTTGGCCCTACTGTTTGGCTTCATAGCCGTTAATACTCTTCCGCTGTATGTTGGGATCTTCGGATCCGTATGTGTGTATATGTTTGTTAAGTTTCAAACTTATAATATTGCAGTTTCTGTCGTAGAGTCACTGCTATGAGATCTGGTTGTTTTCGCCTGCTCATGTGCCGTGCGTGTATGTGATGAAGCGCATGTTGCGGGTAGGACTTTAGGGTTTATATCATAGAGTCATTAAGTTTAATCACCCCTGTGAAGCGACTCTACTACTGAGAGATTGGGAACTATATCACCCTACTCCAGCCGTGCATTAATTTGCCGGGACGAGTTCGGGGTTGATGTTCCGGCTCAGTAGGAACAGAGTGAGGAGACCATATCACCCTACTACTCTGTGCTCTCGCCAGAGTAAGCTTCGGGGTTGCCGTCTCGGGCTATTCGGAGCCATATCACTCCACTCCTCCTGGAATTGACACCCAGGAGTTGAGGTCGGGGTTGACGTTTCAACTTAGCGGGTGGTTTCTCTTAAGCCTCTCTGTTATGAATTCTGGGGTTCGACAATCAATCCCGAAGTTTGCCGATTTTCACGACGTAGGATCCTGGATAACTAGCCTGTGAAGCCTGATGAATGACACAGCCAACCACCATCTTGATTACGGAAGCCTGCAGCACTCGATTCACCCAACCACACACTTCGGCCCTTTGTTACTCACTAACGTGGAGCAACGTGTTCAAGCAATCCACGAAGAAATCACAAGAACAACGGAGAAACAATCTCAGATAAATTCCCAATCCCTGGTTGAGGTGGAAATAGCTCACACTCTAGAGGAACAAGAGTTCTCTTCAATTCTGAAATTCTTCACTAGTCTTTACATGTGGAGAGGTCCTCAAAATTATAGAGGATTAGATAACTTAATGGCTAAGTTACGCTACAGTAAGACGGTTGCTACAGTACATGTGCTACAGTACACAGTGCACGTGCTACAGTACACAGTCGGTTTGGAATAGTAAAAAGAAAACCTAAAATATCTGAGTTCAGAAAGACAAGTCGGTGACTCCGGATTTGGAAGTCGGCAGCATCGGGATTGGCTTCTGTACTCGAAAGCTGCTTCGACTTGGGAACTCGGTATGTCCGATTTTGGAAGTCGGAAGCACCGGGATTGTCTTCTGGACTTCTTCGATTTGGGGAACTCAGCGCGTCCGGTTTAGGAAGTCGGCAGCACCGGGATCGTCTTCTAGACTTCTTCGAGTTGAGAACTCGGCGCGTCTGGTTTAGGAAGTCGGCAGCACCGGGATCGTCTTCTGGACTTCGTCGATTTGAGAAGGTTTTGGAAGTCAGCAGCACCGGGATTGGCTTCTGGACTTGGGAGCTGACTCCGGCTTTTCCTTTTGAGCTTTCTTCAAGTCTTTTTCCTCAAACCTGAGTGTGCAAATGATCAAGGCATTAGGTAGCACACCATTCAAGCTCAAATCCAGTGGGCATTTATTAAGGAAAAGATTCACCTGTTGGGCGATTTGTCGAGCTCTTGCCCTTGTCATGGGTCCTTGTTGAGCTTGGGGTATTGGAATGTCAATTGATGAGGATGGACTTGTGTGACTCCTAGGGCCATTCTCATCATCGCTCCTGCCTGGGGATCATCAGGTAACACCAATGTCCCCTCGAAGGCCCTGGCGTATTCGGTCCTGAAGTGATCGACTTCGCAATCCGAGTACTCGCCTATGGCATATTCTCCAAAATCTACGCGGTCAATCTCTGGGTACGGATCTATTGTGCCAAAGTTGTCGTAGAAGCCTAGATCTGAATACCCGGTGTGACGTGTGAGTGCGATCGTATCCGCTGCCGAGCCTGCTTCTTCCTCCTTGGGTTGAACCGGGGAGGGCCGTGCGGTCGGAGACGTGGGCTGATCGCTACTGGTTGCACATCTTACCAACTCTGATGTTTCCTTGACGGCTTGAGCCGAAGAGGTCCCCACGGTTGGCGCCATCTGTTGACGATTGATAAACCGCCGATCTTACGGTAGTCATGGAACTGTGATACTTAGGGGGTAGGGACCTCTAGGGCACAAGGCCAAGAGATCTGACGGCAAGGAAACACCCTTTTTATACAGGTTCAGACCTCCCTCAGGATAATAACCCTACGTCCTGTTCGTATATATTGATCAAAGAGTATCTGTACAATGGATGAATATGTCAGTGGCTATCCTAGACCTAATTGGAGGCTATGTCGACTAATGCCGCTAGGCTCGACTCCTTCGAGGCGGCGGGTTTTCTCGTGGGAATCGCTGGGACTTCTTGAGACTTCTCTCTCTCTTTAGACTAGAAAGACCTGTCCTCCCCTATAAGATCGTGAATCCTTTTATAGGGGGACCCCGAGTCGTACCAGACATGGACTTATGCCTGAGTAGGACTCAGGCTTCCTTAAACGTCGGAATTAACTTCCTAGTTTAAAGGGTGTCCTTCCTCCTTACAGAAGGTTACCTTATCTCCTGGGATCCTTACCGGATATGTATTCTTGTTCCGATAATCTAGGGAATCGTATACGAATACTTCTCGTATATGGGATACTATACTATACATCGTCATAGTCAAATAAGTATTGTTTGGAAAGCTAACTCCGAGTACTTTTCAACAAGTATATGCCCATCCACAGATTCCTTTTGGTTTTTCCACAATTATCAAAACAAATTGGCAGTTGTATCTGTCATTTTCCAAATAGTCCTATAACTTAGGGAAGTTAGGTTAAGTTGGATTTCGACCCTAACAGTAGGGTGGATGTCCTAGAGTCTTTATATACTCATCGAAGAAATTGTACTCAGGTGGCACTCTAACCGTGATGTACTGCTCAGCACCAGGCTTCGTGGATTCTTGCATGTAGTGATTATGCAGAAGTCTGATTTGCTGGCCATATTATTCAGTTGAAGCTCCGGGAGGAGTGGCTCACCCCATTTGTATTTTCGGGCTAGAGGGGCAGGAGGATAGTACTATTCTGATAAATACGATAAAGCCTTACTGGCACTATCAGCCTTCTATTTCTTACCGCCTTGGCCTCATCGTCCTCGGGTTTTCCTTAGAGGCTTGACTGGACTCGGATCGCTACGCCGTGATATGAGTGGTTCTGATACGGAGGGCTCCCGATCTTCACGATTTGGACAAGGGGTAACTAGAAAGGCCTAGATGAAATCCTAAACCAACAACAAAACCCCAACGGGTTAGCCTTTGGAACTAGGACTCAAATCAACTCCTCCTCTCAATGAATGTCTCGATTACCATCCGGGGGCACGCGCCGGTCCTTACAATCCAAGAGAGATTACAAGGTCTAAGATGGAACCCTAATCTAGAGGGAAGGAACCCTAAATTAGGAGCAAAGCTCACTTTTAGTCTTAACAACGAGTCTAACCCTAATTAATGATTGGGTACGGGTATTTATAGTCCTAACCCCGTAACCCTTGGATATATTGGCCGCAGCCCGTTTTACTACTCACAGGCAGAATCCGGACTGTCCGGATTGAGGCCGGAGGGTCCGGGCTGATGTCCGGGATTTCCAGAGGAGATCTGGACACTCAGCCGGAGGGTCTGGGTTGAGGTCCGGGATTTCCAGAGGAGATCCGGACACTCAGCCGGAGTGTCCGGGTTGAGGTCCGGGTTTTCCAGAGGAGATCCGGACACTCAGCTGAAGTGTCTGGGTTGAGGTCCGGCTTTTCCAAAGGAGATCCGGACACTCAGCCGGAGTGTCCGGGTTGAGGTCCGGGTTTTCCAGAGGAGATCCGGATACCCGCCGGAGGGTCTGGGCTGAGGTCCGGATACCCGCCTGGAGGGTCCGGGCCTCAGCCAGACAGTCCGGGTCTTCACTGCTAATGCACATCCGGGGGTTCCGAAGCAGCAGTCCGGCTGGGGTTCGGCTTGGAGCTTGGGGACTTGATTCTTGGTGTCTCTCCCTCAGTCCCGTTGCTCGTCAGTTGGTTCTTCCACTTGGTTGCTCCTTCATACCTTAGCAAGCAAAGAATCAAAGCATTAGGTAGCATACCATTCATACTCAAATCAAGTGGAGATGTATCAAGGAATAGAGTCACCTCATGTTGTATAGCCTTGGCTCGAGCCCTTGTCATTGGTCCAATAGGTTGCAAAGGTGGATTTGGGCTCTTGTCATCCTTGATGGAGGTGATGTCCGCATCATTCCCTCCTTCTTGAAAAGGAGTTGACCTCGACTCCAACTCGTTGTAGCCATGGAAGGGTGAAAGATCCGCGATGCTGAAGGTGTTGCTCACCGAGTACTTGTCCGGTGGAAGGTCAATCGTGTAGGTGTTGTCGCTGATGCGTTGAAGCACTTGGAAAGGTCCATCGTCGCGGGGCATGAGCTTGGATTTGCGTTCTTTGGAAAAACACTCCTTGCGGGTGAACCCACACAAGATCACCGGGGTCAAACACCATCTTTTTCTTGCTCTTGTTGACCTTGTGGGCGTGTCGAAGCACTTGTTGCTCGATTGTAGCTCTTGTTGTCTCATGGAGCCTCCTGATGAAAGCGGCTCGCTTGGAAGCATCCATGTTGACGCGTTCGTGTAGTGGTAGTGGAAGAAGGTCGAGTGGTGTAGAGGGGTTGAAGCCATACACCACTTCGAATGGGCTCATGCTTGTAGTAGAATGGACCGCTCGATTGTAGGCGAACTCCACATGGGGAATGCATTCTTCCCACTTCTTCAAGTTCTTCTTGATCATGGTGTGGAGGAGAGTGGACAAGGTGCGGTTGACGACCTCGGTTTGCCCATCGGTTTGTGGGTGGCAAGTTGTGGAGAAGAGAAGCTTGACTCCCAACTTGGCCCACAATGTCTTCCAAAAATAGCTAAGGAACTTGACATCGCAGTCGGAGACGATGGTCTTGGGCACACCGCGAAGCCTCACAATTTCCCTGGAAAACAAAGTAGCAACATGTGAAGCATCGTCGGTCTTGTGGCAAGGAACAAAATGTGCCATTTTTGAGAATCTATCCACAACCACAAAGACCTCCTCCCTCCCCGTTTTGGTCCTAGGCAATCCTAAAACAAAGTCCATGCTAATATCCTCCCAAGGTGCACCAGGAACAGGAAGTGGAGTATAAAGACCATGAGGGTTTAGCTTTGACTTAGCTTTGTGGCATGTGATGCATCGTTGGACGAATCTCTCCACATCTCTTTGCATTTTTGCCCAATAATAGTGGTTGGATAGCATCATGTAGGTCTTGTCCTGCCCAAAATGTCCCATCAAGCCGCCGCCGTGGGATTCCTGCAAAAGTAGCAAACGCACGGACGACTCGGGAATGCATAGTTTGTTAGCTCGAAATAGAAAGCCCTCATGCACATGATATTTGTCCCAACCCTTTCCTTCGCTACAATTAGCAAAAGGGGAAGCAAATTCAGGATCATTAGCATATAAATCTTTCAAGCACTCTAAACCCAAAACTTTAACTTTGAGTTGATTCAAGAGGGTCATTTTACGGGAAAGAGCGTCCGCCACAACATTTTCTTTACCCTTTTTGTATTTGACTACGTAGGGAAAGGTTTCAATAAATTCAACCCATTTTGCATGTCTTCGGTTCAATTTAGCTTGGCCCTTAAGGTATTTCAAGGATTCATGATCGGAATGAATAACAAATTCTTTTGGCCAGAGATAGTGTTGCCAAACTTCTAGGACACGAACCAAAGCATACAATCTTTATCATAAACCAGATAATTGAGTTGAGCACCATTCAATTTCTCACTAAAGTAAGCGACCGGTTTACCTTCTTGCATGAGCACACCCCCTATACCGATTCCACTAGCATCACATTCAACTTCAAAGGTCTTAGCAAAATCCGGTAAAGCAAGCAAGGGTGCCTCAGTTTAGCTTTTCTTTAATTCTTGAAAAGCGTTTTCTTGAGATTGCCCCCATACAAAAGGAATGTTCTTCCTAGTCAATTCATTCAAAGGGAAGCAATAGTACTAAAATCTTTGACAAATCGATGGTAAAAACTTGCTAGGCCATGAAAGCTACGCACTTGACTCACATTGACAGGGGTAGGCTAAGTTTTAATTGCTTCGATTTTGGACTCATCTACCTCTATGCCATGAGTTGAAACAACAAAGCCTAAGAACACAAGTTTCTCCATACAAAAGGTGCATTTCTCAAAATTAGCAAACAAGCGTTCAAGCACTAGTAGAACTTGCTTAATGTGGGCAACATGATCATGCAAAGTTCTACTATATATGAGAATGTCATCGAAGTAGACTACCACAAATTTACCAATGAATTGGTGTAACACATGATTCATTAAGCGCATGAAAGTACTGGGAGCATTGGATAAACCAAAAGGCATGACAAGCCACTCATACAAACCAAACTTAGTTTTGAAAGCGGTTTTCCACTCATCTCCCTCACTCATCCTTATTTGGTGATAGCCACTCTTCAAATCAATTTTAGAGAAAATGGTTGCGCCACTAAGCTCATCAAGCATGTCATCTAAACGAGGAATGGGATGGCGATAACGCATGGTGATATTATTGATGGCTCGGCAATCAACACACATGCGCCAAGATCCGTCCTTTTTAGGGACAAGAATAACGAGAACGGCGCAAGGACTTAGGCTTTCACGAACATATCCCTTGTCAAGTAGCTCCTATACTTGACGTTGAATTTCCTTGGTCTCCTCGGGGTTGGCGCGGTTAGGTGCCCGGTTGGAAAGTGGCACTCCCGGGATGAGGTCGATGCGGTGCTCGATGCCTCGAATGGGTGGAAGCCCCGCCGGAATCTCATCGGGGAAGACATCCTCGAACTCCTGCAAAACACGAGACATAGCTAGAGGAAGTGGGGGTGAATCATTAGTCAAAGCAACCACATCTTTGTATACAAGTACAAAGTGTAGTGTAGGTGGGTCATTCCTCACTCCTCTCATCTCGGATTTGGTGGCTGCCATCACTAAGCCTCTACTCACTTCCTGACTTTTTTCTCTCATTTTGGGCTTGTGGCTCTCGCTCACCGATTTGTGGAAGTCACTCAAAGTTGTGCTCTCTCGCTCATCTCTCTTCTTTTCTTCTTGAAGCCTTGCCAACTTTTGAGCATGGTCGGTGATGATTTGGCTTGGCGTCATGGGGCGAAGCACATACTCCTTATGGTGCCACCGAAAGATGTACTCGTTGGTGTGGCCGTCGTGGCACGCCGCTCGGTCGTACTGCCATGGGCGGCCTAATAGAAGGTAGCACACCATCATGGGTACCACATCACACTCCACCGTGTCCTGATAAGCTCCAATCTTGAAGGAGACTTGCACCATGTGTTGTATCTTGACGGTGCCGCTGTCACTCAACCACTGCACATGGTAGGGGTGTGGGTGCTTCTTATACTTCAGGTTGAGTTTGGAACACAGCTCTTGACTTGACAAATTGTGACAACTCCCTCCATCGATTATGACTTGATGGTTTTACCGTCGATTGTGGCCTTGGTTTGGAAGAGGTTACACCGTTGTTCAGGCTCATCTTGAAGTTGGACAGTGAGGATCTTCTTGGTGACGACGAGGGATGGACCCGACTCGGTCTCGCAATAGATTCGCTCTTGTCCATCTTCATATTCTCCTTCTGGTTCAATCCGGGCTACTTCATGGATGGCATCAATCTCGCCCTCGCTAGCAGACTCATACTCGCCTTCTTCAGTGATCAACATAACTCGTGCATTGGGGCACTCTCTTTGCATATGACCACATCCTTGACACTTGAAGCATACAATGTCACAGGTCTTGCCCGTTGAAGCCATTCAAGAAACATTGCTTCAAGCCGGTGCATCCTTTGAAGATGAGGCGGTAGGACGGCTTGTATTTGACCATTGGCGCACGCTTGTACTTCCACCTCCCACATGACCTTCTTCTGTCTTAGTTGTTGTTGGTCTTGGACCAAACTTTGCACTTGGAGTGGGGCGAGGAGCAACTGCCGTGGCACGTGAGGTGTAAGGAGTGGAACGTGCTGCATATGTTGAAGACTTGGAGTAGCGAGCATCTTCTTGCACTTGGCGCTCGGCCTTGATAGCTTGATGCACTAACTCCACAACTGTGTTGTAGGGTTGATAGTCAGCGATGCACTTGATTGGATGGGTCAACCCGGCCAAGAAATGGGCCATAGTCTGCTCTTCAGTCTTTTGGACATTAGCTCGGATCAAGGCGGTTTCCATTTCCTTGAAGTATTCTTCAACTGACCGACTGCCTTGCTTGAGGTCTTGGAGTTTCTTGAAGAGATCTCACATATAGTACTTGGGCACAAAACGAGCCCGCATTTCTCTCTTCATCTCTATCCAAGACATGACAGGCAGCTCTCCATGTTCATCTCGCTGATTTTGCACTTGTTCCCACCAAATAAGTGCATATCCATCGAACTCAAGTGAGGCCATAGCAACTTTCTTCTCTTTGGAGTAATTGTGCATCTAGAAGACCTTGTTCACCTTGAGCTCCCATGTGAGGTATTCTTCGGGATCCATTGCATCACCGGAGAACTTGGGAATTGTGAACTTAAGCTTGCCAAACTTTTCTTCCCCATCTCCTAGTGGACCCCTCTGCCAGTGTTCTGTACCCTCATCATGATAATTTCGCCTTCTAAGCCCTGGGTCTCTATCCGGGTGTCTTTGATGTCTTCTATCATTAGGTTGATGAAAGCTTGATCCTTGTTCTGATGCACTTCCCTCATGCCCATCACGTCCTTGGTGGCTCCTTGCCTGACCATGATTGTGTGGCCCAAAGGTTGGGTCTCGGGTTCCTGATGGAGGAAGGGATGCTCGGTGTCTAGCTGTTCTTTGAGCTTGGGCACGCCATGCCGCCATCTCGGCATCAGTTTCACCAAGAGGATCCTCTTCATCAATCTCTGCTTCTGGAATTTGGCCTCGAAGTGCTTGTACAACTTCCTGCACAATGCTTGTCTTTATAGATTCCATCTGCCGGGTCATATCATGCCTCAGATTGTCCACAGTGTCATGGAGGCTCCGTTGGAGGGCCAAATGTTGCCCTCGAGTCACACAATCCTCATTACCACTCGCTTCGTGTGATCCTTCCCTAGACATGGTTAGCAATGTAACAATATATTGAAATATGTAGAATTTGGGGGCTCTCTCACCTCACTCACCACTGAAGCCCTTGCCTCCTTGGGTTGAAGGATCGGACGGTCGTGGATGGTAAAAGTGACCCTCGAGAGTAGGTTGAAGGAGTCCCAAGTTCTAAAGCACTAGCTCAACAAAGCTTTTAGTGCATCTCGGAAGGATTAGCACAAAATACTAAGCAAAGTGGAATAATGAGATTTTGCAATGATTAGTAATAGTCCACAGTGAAACAATGCAATAAGAGTTGATCTCAAGGATATAAGCGAAGCACAAGACAACTTACACACAACGATATTGGGATTTGTGCAACCAAGAAATTGAGCTAGTACAAGATGTTCCTAGCGAAGACTATGAGCTCGCGTTGCACAAATACAAGGAAAGACGCTCGCTCGATTGCAAAGATAGGATTAAAGATTTGCACATTTGACTACCCTTCCTAATCAGATTTTCCTTCAAGCTTGCGTTTCCCTACAAAAGGATTATTGGCATTGGCTTGTTTTCTTTCTCTTTCATTCCTTTCTTTTTTTTTGAATTTTGATTCTTCTTCTCTTTTTTAATAGATATATGCCAAGATCTCACAAGACTATCGTTGTTGTTTGCTTGGGTGAAGGATGTTCTAAGTAGCACAAGCATACAAGACCCTAGCAATCATCAATGAGCTAGTCTTAATGGGATCAAAGTGTTCGCAAAAGGATGAGATGTTGGCTCACAAGGAAATTGCAAGGGAGATGGACTTGGCGGAGATTATACGTTGCTTGTGGAGGTTGGTGCTGGTGATGATGACCTAGAGCTCGTCGTTAGCTTTCCAACGAGTCCAAGTTCGCAGAAAATGGACACCGGGTGTGGAAGATATGCCCCAAATGGCGAAGCTACTGCGCCCTGTTTTGCCAAATCCGGACTGTCCGGGTTGAATCCGGAGGGTCCGGCCGCCCGGACTATCCGGCTGGAATTCGGAGGGTTCAGCCGAGGAACAGAGGAGCAAATCTGGGGTTTTGGACGGATCGAAAACCGCCAAATCGAAGGGGCAAACGATGAAATTGGCCAAAGCAACGCAAAGGTTAGATCAACAAGTATAGCAAAGATCTAATGGATCAAGACCAACCAAAGCTCACCCAAACCTCCAAATTGCATTTAAAACTCAAATCGGGCTCTTTTTGTGGGGTTTTCAAAATAGGTAAGAAAAACCAAACAAAGCTAGCAATTAGGGGTAGAAGAAAGAAGGGATACAAATCTAAATCGTGGCAACCTAGAGCTCTGATACCAAGTTGTTGATACGGAGGGCTCCCGATCTTTACGATTTGGACAAGGGGTAACTAGAAGGGCCTAGATGAAATCCCAAACCAACAACAAAACCCCAACGGTTTAGCCTTTGGAACTAGGACTCAAATCAACTCCTCCTCTCAATGAATGCCTCGATTACCATCCGGGGGCACGCGCCGGTCCTTACAATCCAAGAGAGATTACAAGGTCTAAGATGGAACCCTAATCTAGAGGGAAGGAACCCTAGATTAGGAGCAAAGCTCACTTTTAGTCTTAACAACGAGTCTAACCCTAATTACTGCTTGGGTACGGGTATTTATAGTCCTAACCCCGTAACCCTTGGATACATGGGCCGCAACCCATTTTACTGCTCGTAGGCAGAATCCGGACTGTCCGGATTGAGGCCGTAGGGTCCGGGTGGCCGGAGGGTCCGGGCTGATGTCTGGGATTTCCAGAGGAGATCCGGACACTCAGTCGGAGGGTCTATGTTGAGGTCCCAGATTTCCAGAGGAGGTCCGGACACTCAGCCAGAGTGTTCAGGTTGAGGTCCGAGTTTTCCAGAGGAGATCCGGACACTCAGCCGGAGTGTCCGGGTTGAGGTCCGGGTTTTCCAGAGGAGATCCGGATAGCCGCCAGAGGGTCCGGGCTGAGGTCCGGCTCGGATCCGAAGGGTCTAGGCCTCAGCCGGACAGTCCGGGTCTTCACTGCTAATGCACATCCGGGGGTTCCGAAGCAGCAGTCCGGCTAGGGTTCGGCTTGGAGCTTGGGGACTTGATTCTTGGCGTCTCTCCCTCAGTCCTGTTGCTCATCAGTTGGTTCTTCCACTTGGTTGCTCCTTCATACCTTAGCAAGCAAAGAATCAAAGCATTAGGTAGCATACCATTCATACTCAAATCAAGTGGAGATGTATCAAGGAATAGAGTCACCTCATGTTGTATAGCCTTGGCTCGAGCCCTTGTCATTGGTCCAATAGGTTGCAAAGGTGGATTTGGGCTCTTGTCATCCTTGATGGAGGTGATGTGCGCATCAGGTTCAGTTTCCTTAGCCGTAACATCCTCAAGTGCAGCTGATTGGGTTTCGTTGGGTGTAACACCTTTTGGTGCAGATGGTTAGGTACCTTAGGCGCAACACCCTCCAATGCAGCCATCAAGACCTCCTTCGATAGTGGCTCCTTGTATCGGGTCACGGGTTCCTCTGTCACTGTCGTCTGGGGCTCATTGTGCTCCGTGATGGCCACCGCCTCGTCCATCACCGCCATCGGGGCCTCCTCCACTGGGCGGGGGTCCTGTTTATTCTTGGAGTGCCGTTCCCTTTTTTGTGGTTCGACGGGCTCGTCCATCAATGCCGCTGGGACCTCCTTCTCCGTGCAAGTGTTCACGTTGTCCCCCTCGCCCATTGAGAATGACATCAGCTTAATGGTTCTGCTCAAGTCCAATGGCGAATGGCACGACGGACTGCGATTGGCCGAAGATAGATGATGAGAGGTCGGAGTGTTTGCATCCAGAAGTATCCCCGTCTTCGGCCACATGATGAAACAATTGACGCATTGACGTATTGTTGTCACATCATCTTCGGGGGGCACAGGGACTCGTACGGCACTGTACGCGGGCACTACGGAGTCCACCTGTACCTTCGCCATCGTAGACGGTATTTCAACGTTGTGCAAGCGTTGCCCCAAAGTTGGTTGATACGCTAGCCCTTGTGCCAATCTGGGCCTCGGGCACTTCAGTCCAATCTTGTGTTGTGATCTTTATATGTTGACGTGCCAGATAACCACACGCGCTGTTGAACTTAGATGCCGTCTTCTGGGGTTGGGAAGGGTACCCTGTTATCTGGTCTACCTCCGTGATGACCTGCCTTTGTGTAGGCATCTTATTACCGGTTCTCGATTTCCTAACTCTTGTCGTTGCCGCCGGGGGCTCCGACGAACCAGTAGTTTCTTCGCCCGTCATCGATCTTTTTTGCAAAAAAAACAACTAACTAATTACTTCAAAATTTTATATATTATTCATATATATTGAATATGTGATCTTTTTGAAAATTGAAACTTGAGTGTGTATAAAGAATCTAGAAAATTGTGCGTGCAGCCCAATTAGATGATTATGCTAAGTAAACTAACATATAAGTAAACTAACAACTATTGAGAAAATAAAAAGCAAACTACTAACTGTAATGTGAACATTTCTGAACAAGAAAGGTCAACTAATACCATCATTGTAGCTAGCCAACCAACAAGTGTATCAGCAAACTAACAACTATTTGAAGGAAAAAAAAGCAAACTACTAACTGTAATGTAAACATTTCTGAGCAAACCATAGTAGGAATTATCCTCATAGTAGGTCTCAAGTTAACGAGAAAACTATCATTGCAGCCAACAAAAATAAGCAAACCACTACTCCTAGTGTGAGTATTTCTGCACACAACACAACAAGTTATAGGGGTACCTGTGGGGAGGAGAACCAGTATCATCAAAAGCATATGGAATAGACTCATGCCCTAGCAAATGAACAAGTGGCAAACCGGTAGATTTCCATGTGGTTATAGGGGTACCTGTGGGGAGGAGAACCTGCGGCGGCAGTTGTTGGGAGGAGGGAAGTGTCCACGGCGCCGTCGACGGGGAGAGGAGCATCCACGGCGGCGGCAGTTGTTGGGACGAGAGGAGCGTCCACAGCGGTGGTTGTTGGGAAGAGAGGAGCGTCCACGGTGGCAGGGGTAGTCGGGGAGGCATCCATTGTGGCGGGGGTGGGGGCGCTAGGGTTCACGGTGGACGGCGGCCGCAATGATGCTCTTATGGCGAGGAGGCGCCGCTGCTGGTCAGAACAGAAGAGCAAGTCTAGGGTTCGATGCGCGGTGAAAAATTTCAAGTCCCGCAGGCACAGGTATATAAATAGAAGAAGTCACCACGGACGGGCGAAGATGAGACCCGTCTGTGATAATAATTTCATCATGGACAGGCCACATCTACGCCCGTCGGTGATGACCTGACTAGCAGCGGGAGGGCAAGTCATCATTGACGGGCGTAGATGCGACCCGTCCGTGATGAAACAGTTATCATGGACGGCTCTCCTCTACGCCCGTCAGTGATGACTTGACTTAGTCATCACGGACGGTCTATTGCTTTCGCCCGTCCGTGATAACAATTTCATCACACTGAATCGATCTGCATAATGAAATGCAGATTCAGTAAGGCCAGTTTCAAATTAGTGAACTTACTGAATCTGCATTTCAGTGTGGAGATTCAGTATGTTCAGACTAATATAGCACTGTAAATACAACAAAGTAGAGTACTTGATGATTTAATTAAAGTAAATGTCCAACAATAAATTTTTTTGACCATATGGAACAAAATACAATTAGGTATTGACAATATGCACATCAAAGTACCCAATTTGACAATTTTAGTCGTCGTCATCGCTGTCGACTAGGTTTTTTCCATTATATGTTAGTCCTTCATTATGATCTCGATGCACGTACGTTGGCACATCATCACTTGGTTCTTCGTCATCACTTGATTCTTCGTCTTCACAATCGGGTTCCGGATCGTTGAATTGGTTGTAGTCTTCTTCATCAACTACACCGTCAACTCCAACGATACTCCTTTTTCCATTCCTCACAACGTGGCGCTTCTTATTTGATGGGTCGACTATGTAGAAGACTTGGGCAACTTGTTTAACGTAGATAAAACGCTCTTCTATTGATCCAAAACTCTCTAGATCCATGGTAGTGAAGTTCTGATCTTCCACGTGCACATCTTTGAGATTCACCCATCGACATCGAAACAAGGGGATCTTGGTGACTGTCGACGTACAAACACCGGTATCGGTGGTCCGGAAGGACCCCCTTTGAGATTCGACCGGGGAGGCGGAGATCTACGGAGCTACGCCGGAGCTAGAGGTTGGCAGGATATGGAAATGAGAAAGAACACAATGATTTACCCAGGTTCGGCCCACCTTCTAGGTGTAAAACCCTACGTCCTGCTTTGAGTGTATTTGATGTTTTGTGGAGAGATTACAATGAACCAGCAGCACCGGTCCCACTGTTCTTCTTCCTCTAGGGTTTTATCAATTCTACTGGAGCCAATCTTCCGCTCTCTCTTTTTCGATCTGTCTGTCTCTTTGCATGGCCGTGGTTCTCCCCTTATATATCCGGTGGTTACCACAGTGGCCGAAAGATAAATATCTTGCCTATGAAGCTTGTCGCGGAAGAAACCCGGCATGGGCAAGCCACGTCGGTGGTTAAGATTTACTGTAGCGGAATAGTGCCGGTCACGCCTTGGTTGGGAACCGGATCATCATGATGAGGGCGCATCAAGAGATGAAGATTTGATGTCTCCTGACACGGGCTATGCTGCAACTACCTGGGCCCCACGGACCAGGTGCAGAGGGCATGCCTATGGATGCGCGGAAGCGCGTCCTTAAAGTCAAAAAGGGGTGTCAGACCTCTCCATTCCCTCCAAGATTGATAACTCACAGGGCTTATCACTTGGGGAGATGGGAACCGGTCAGGACACCGCCCTTGGTCCGCAAGGACTTGGAATAGACGGGCATTTAATGCACCTGGCACAAGCATTAAATGCCCCTGACGTAGGCATTAAATGCGCCTTTTGGGCCACGCGGACTCAAGAGGGGCCCTCAAGGGGTGCTCGGGGCTCCGGAGACCGGAGGCCCCCGAGCACTACTCCTAGGCCGCTCCGTCATCTGGGTGAGGTGCTCGGCGCCCCGGACGGGGGCCGGGTCGCCGTTGGTGCTCGGGGTAAGCCCCCGAGCAGTTCTACTCGGGTGCTCGGGGTGAGCCCCCCAGCACTTCTGCTTCTTCCCGGGTGAGGGACTCGGCGCCCCGGGCGGGGGCCGGGTCGCCCTTGGTGTTCGGGATGATCCCCCGAGCACTTCTTCTTGGGTGCTTGGGGTGAGCCCCCAAGCACTTCTGCTTGGGTGCTCGAGGTGAGCCCCTGAGCACTTCTGTTTGCTCCGTCCTGGGTGGGGACCAAGTTCGCCTTTGGGCCTTTGGGAAACACCATCAAGGGATGACTCGGGGCACCCCTTGATTTAGCCAAGTGGAACAGTGCTCAGGGTGAGCCCCCGGGCACCTCTTCTTTAACTTCCACGTCTTTGGCCTTCGCCAGCGATTTAGGGGACCCTAGGCCCCGTAACGTCGACAGCGACTATGTAGTCAAGTTCCCAAATCTCTTTGATTATGCTGTAGTAGTTGCACTGAATCCCTTGGGGACTACAGGCTTCTACCTAGACCCCACTATTCTGGTATGTGCTTTTTCGGTCTTTGGCGTCCATGTAAAATGTATATCCGTTGATCTCGTACCCTTGCCATGTCACGACGTTCGTGACGGGTCCTCGTGCCAACCATCCGGCTACATCTTCTTCTTCAGTTGAATGGTTTTTATCGTAAAAATAGTTCTTCAACCACTGGTTGAACCCGATGTTTTGTGTTTTCGTGATCCAAAATTTGGACTTTTTTGTATTCTGTTGGCGTAACACTTGCTTGTGAATTTCGATATACAGATCCACCACTGACATGTGTTGCAAGACCGTGAAATGAGCTCTGTTGAACTCTGTTGCATCTGAAGGCTGGTAATCTTTCCTTCCGATTGTCCCAACACCAGCAAGCCTACCCGGGGCACACCTATGGGACGGTGTTCAGCCATGTAATCCGTGCAAAACTCGACGACCTCTTCGACAGCGTAGCCTTCGATGATGCTCCCTTCCGGCCCATATCTGTTGTGAACATAGCACTTCAGAATACCCATGTACCTCTTGAACGGGTACATGCTATGTTGGAACACGGGTCCCAACATCTGTATCTCGTGCACAACATGGGTCATCAGATGGATCATGATATCGAAAAATGATAGAGGGAAGTACATCTCTAGTTGGCATATTATAATAGTTATCTTGTACTGCAGTTTAGATAGTCGCTGCGGATCGATTGACTTCTGAGAGATCATGTTGAGAAAGCTACACAGGTTTGTGATTGTCTCGCGGACTCCAGGCTCCAAGATACCTCTTATTGCAATAGGTAAGATCTGTGTCATCATCACATGACAGTCATGAGACTTCATGCCTATTAATCTCAAGTCTTTCATTGAAACAAGTTTCATTATGTTTGCCGAGTAACCAGATGGAACTTTCACCCCAAAGAGGCACTGGCACAATGCCCGTCTCTCAACCTTGCTAAGAGTGTAGCAAGCAGGGGGATGTATGTTTTGCCTTTCTTTGTTAGTTGTGGTCCCAGCTCTGGTCTGATACCCATATCTTGCATGTCAAGGCGTGCCTTCACACCATCTTTTGTCTTCTCTGGAATGTTGAGTAAGAGAGATGCATGTAGGCCCTTGAATGAGTACGGAGAGATGCATGTACTTACGCTTCATGCACAGCCATGGAGGAAGGTTGTAGATACTGAGAAGGACGGGCCGTGTGCTGTGTCGGCTGCTCATGTTACCGAATGGATTGATTCCGTCCATACTCATCCCAAACCTTATGTTCCTCGGCTCCTTACCGAATTCTGGAAATACCCTATTGATAGTCCTCCACTGGCATGCGTCGGCAGGGTGTCTCATTATTCCATCTTCCTTATGCCCCTCTGAGTGCCAACGCATCATCTTTGCCTCCTTCTTATTAGCGAACAAACGTTTCAAATGGGGAACGATCAGAAGATACCAAGCCACCTTTGCTGGCGGCCCCTTCACCGCACCCCCACCTTCATCCTCATCATCATGACAATTTTCTTCATTTGTAATACGCTTGTATCTGGATGTCTTGCACGATGGACATCTATGCAGGTTTGCGTACTCTTTGCGGTATAGAATACAGTCATTTGGACATGCATGTATTTTTTTACTTATAATCCAAGAGCTTCTTGGCCTTGTAAGTTGTTGTTGGCAACACGTTCCCTTCCGGAAGAATGTCCACCAGGAGCACCAACAGCTTTGTGAAACTTGTATCCGACCAGTTATTGCTTGCCTTGATCTTCAACAGTTCTAGCATGACAGCCAATCGCGTGTGCTTCGGTTTGCATCCTGGAAACAAGGGTATTTCCAACTCTCCCAACAAGCCTAAGAACTTATCGTACTCTCTTCCACCAAGGTTCGTCCCTTCTGCGTCACGCAACATTTGGTCCAAATCATTGTGTACGTCAACCATATCCTCATTTGAGGATCCCGAATTGGCTTCTTCCATCGGTTCATCGAGCGACGCAACATGTCCAACATGTCCAGCCTCGACTTCTACCCCTTCACCAACACCCACTCCTACCTGCTTTTTGTCACTTGGGATGACTTCTGCCTCTTCGCCAGTGGCAACTTCTTCATCCTCGCCATGACTTGTCCAACGAGTATAACTGATGATTACATGGCACCGAGGTATCATCAAGGAGGATGAATCCGGCCCTCTTGTAATCCCCAAACTTAACGATTAGGGTTTCACCTTGCATTCATGCATACATGGCATGATCATCACCACACCTTAATTAAACTCAGTTGTATATCAACTTTACTTTATAGAATATGTTAATATCTCATCCTCGGTGGATATTTATACAAACACCAATCAATTTATTTGAAGTATTTCAAAATAACAAAGTCATTAATAAGTGGTAGTGGTCATCGGACTCTTCGATGAATCCCTCTTCTAGCTTTCCCCCAACATTCACCTCTTAAAGATTGTTCCAAAACCCCCATGAAATCATGGCTTGCTTAGGATTCCCGTGGCTAAACCCTAAAAGTGCCGAGGAATTAGGGTTTGGTCGACAAGCAAGCTAGGGTGGATAAAAATGTATCAAACCTTGGGAAAGGGCATGAAATGGTGAATACTGAACCCATGTAAAGTTTGAGAATTTTTGGAGAAACCAAAAACCTAGTCGCAGTGCTAATCGTCGATTAGGTCAAAACCTAGGTTTGTACTGGATCCCCCTTCAAATCAACTCCAAACTGGTTCAAACTCCTACAGCAGCTCAATAATAATGTTTAGAACCTCTGGTAAAAATTTCATAATGTTTGGATCAAAAATTTTACATGAAATAACATGGGGAAGAGTTCTGGAATAAAAGAAAAAGAAAAAGGAATAAAACCTAAACCTATTCAGGCCGAGGCCCACTAAGCCTTCCCCCGCAGGCCGGCCCACTTCTTCCCTCGCACGCGCGCCCCCTCTGGCTGACAGCCCGGCCCCGCTGTCAGCCTCTCCCCTCTCTCAGCCGTAGCGCCACGGGCCCGCCGTCAGCACCCTTCCCCTCCACGTCGCTGCCGCCCGCTGGCCGGAGTGGGCGGTGCCCGCTCCGAGCCCGGCTGTCTGAGCCGCCGCCGCCCTTTAAAAGGGGTCGTCCCGACCGCTCTCCTCTCCCTCAGCGCCTTCCCGAAACCCTAGCTCCCCTTTTCCCCTTTCTCCCTTGAGCCCGAGCTCTCTGCTTCAGCTCCGGCAGCAACTTCGACGAGAAATCGCCAAGCCTCCGGTGAGCAATCGACCGTTCCATCCTGTCCCCGAGCTTCCCCACTTCTTCCCTCACCTCCCTCTCCACTTTATTCCACAGATTCACGCCAGGAGCTCCGACTTCACCGTCATCTTCCCCGCCTCCGGTCATCTGATACGGTGAGCCCTCCCCTCGTTTCCAGAGGTCCCCGGGTCTCATCTTCAAGCCCCCAAGCATCGCCTCCTTCTCCTTAACATCACCATGTGTTCCCCCTCGCAGATCTGTGACTGGAACACCCCGACGCCGGCGAACCGAAGCTCCTCCCCGCCGGTCCTCGTCGCCAGCCCTCCTCCGTTCCCCCGGTCCTCCCCGAGCACACATCCAGCCCCGGGGTGAGCTCCTCTTGCCTCTGTTGCCATCTCCGAGGAGTCCCGAGCCCTCTAACGACCAGGAGCCAACTCCGGCGAGCCTCCGGTTGCCCTCGCCGCCGTCCCGAGCGTTCCCGGCCACCCCGACGCTGAGGTGGCTCCCGAGGGAGTCGTGGCGGCCTCGGGTTGGCTAGCCTGGCCAGGTCAGCTGCTGACCGAGACGCCCCCGAGCCCGGTCAGCTCTGCCTCTGGGGCCCAGCTGTCAGCCCGAAGGGTTTAGTAGTAGGTTTGTGGGGTAGGCAGTGGGGTGCGCGTAGGATTTTTGGTTGAGTGTGGGTAGGCGTCGGGTGTACCAAGCAATTAAGGTTAGGGTGTTTAGGCAGATTTGTTTTGAATTTTCAAACATGCATAACTTTTAAACCACTCGGCCAAATGGATAAAATTTATATATTTGAAAAGCTTAGGAAATTCCCTACCAGATGGCTGAATCAAAACTCGAAATTGAACCCATGCACGTCCTGATATCTAGGGTAGAAGATTAGTTAGTGTCGAGGATCCGTAAGCCCTAGTTTTCATCATCATAACTCCGATCTCGACAAATTATACCTTTCTGGAATCCTTGTGAGATATACTACGATATGTAACCACTGAAATCCCAGTAAGAATACATGCATGATAGGTCTTAGGTATTAGCTCCTTTATTCGTCGAACCCCGTAAACCCTAACTCGACAAGTGCATAACTAATCGATCGTAACTTCGATTTAATTGATTTCAGTTGCGCTAGTCAATTAGTTCAGAATATTAATCAATTATTAACATGCATGTTCATTGCCACTTCACCATAAGTGATTACCTCTAAAACCCTAATTTGTAATCGCATGAATCTGAGCATGCATCTAGCTTAGGACAACCAATCAACCCTAATGTCGATATATGTTAAGCAATACCATTCCTTGCATCAACACTCATGCATACATGCTGGATTCATTGATTGCATTGTTGCTT
>JAGXJF010000181.1:0-43627 GCA_019208055.1 Stipa capillata
GTCAAGAAGAAAATACAAGGAAGGGAAGCCACCTACCTTCAGAAAGAAGAAGACCTCTGCTGTCAGAGCATATGTTTTGGACAAGTTTGGGTCTCAGATGACTCAGAGTCTGAAGAAGAGTCAGAATAAGAAACTGAGCTAGCTGGTTAGCCATCTGTGTCTCAGAGGATCACTCCGTAGTCCAGCTGAGTCAGGCGTGGCTCAGTTAGGTCACTCAGTTGCGCACCTGAGTCAGACTCTCTCTCGACAAGGACGCCGATCCTTCATCTGCTGAGACTCACCCTATGTCTTATGGCTAAGGCAACAATGTATTAACTGAGGATGACTTCCTGATTATGTTCAGCTAATGGACATTCTTGACAGGATAGAAAAGCTTCTTCAGAAAGAGAGAAAAGAAAACATCTCTCTCAGGGACAAACTAACTGATATGCAGGCATCCCTTGATATTGCTCAAGATGCTAAAGCTAATCTTGATGAAGAGTTTACTTGCTGCAGATGGCTCATGATAAGCTCAAGTTATCACATGAGCTTCTAACTTCTGAGCATGAAAAGCTTAAGGAAATCATTCAGCTTGCTCTATTGTTACTCCTGATGCTAATCCCCTAATGTTGTAGAACTTGCTTAAACTGTGCATCTCGCATCAATGCTATTACTTCCAGTACAGTGTTTGTTGTTGATTCACCCAGTGGATCAAGTACTTCAACTGCTACTAACTTTGTTGATGCAGCAAAGTTTAATGAGCTTAAGGGAAGAGCATGAGGAGCTGAAAAGGCTCATGAGAATAGGCCTATGCAGTGCTAATATAGGCATGCAAAACTTTGCTAGACTCCAGTCCACCTTAGTTCTCAAGAACAATGGTAAAAGGGGACTTGGTTTCACTCCTGTGCTTGGCAAAGATAGATTGTCATATATTCCCCTTGCTGCTAACAAGAATCTTTGAAGAACAACTTTGTTCCTCAAATGGGAAAATATGATACTAACTCTTTGTAGGAATCACCTAAAGCAGGTGGTTACATGAGGATTCCCTCAAACCCCAGCTATGTGCTTAAAACTGGGAAGAATGGTAAGCTTGTGGCAAAGTATGTTGGGCCTCGGGGTGAGTACAAAAGAGTATCGGGTGTCTGGGTACCAAAATCTGTAGTCACCTGTGTCTCAACTGAGTTTCCCACCTGAGACTCAGTTGACACTAATAGCAAGTTGTCTCCTTTACTACTCTGTCTATCTGTTGTAGACAACTGAGTCACTCACCTGAGACTCAGTTGACACATAGTTGTCTCTGCTCTGCTCTGCTTGTTTTTACGTGAGTCATCTACCTGAGAGTCAGTTGCTTGAGTTAGTTGCTTGCATCTTGGTAGGATTGGCCCATTCATTTGAAGCAAAGCCCATTAGGTTTTAAATTTCTAGAGCCGACCTATTCACCCCCCCTCTAGTCGACTCCTGAGATCCTTTCAGCAGCTGAATTGAAGAAACTGAAAGCTGCTCGAGGCAAAAGCAAAGAGAGTTTTCAGAGGGTTATAAAACTCTCATTGCAGTGCAAGCTTCCGAAGAAGAACGTGGCAAGGCTCTAGCCCGAACTGCCACTCTTCCTGGTATAAGAAAGCAGAAAGCCTTGTCAGAGGCTGCTAAGTTCAGACAAGAGAAAGCAGCAAGACTCTCTAAAGCTTCTCAGCCTATTGGCATCGTAGTCAGAGAACCTGAAGCCTCAGTGGAAGAACAGACTGAAGCTCATGTTGAGCAGCTACAGAACCTCCCAGATTCCTAAAGCACGTCCTCCCGCTTCTGCACCTACTCAAGCTCCAAAGGTAAAAGATAAGAAACTGTTGTGATCAGTGATGAATCTCAAGCCAAGCGGCAGCCAGATGCAGATGTTGAAATTATTTCAGAGATGACTCAAAGCTCCAAGCCATCCTTAAAGTTCTATTTGAACAACAGACATCTGCCATTCAAGAATTGAAGAAGGAGATGCCACCACCGATGTCACCAGTGGCTAGCCCAGCTAAGTCAAGTCTGCAGACATACCAGAGGAGAAGCAGAAAATCTCAAAGTTCTACAAGTGTAGAATCCATTTCCTCCCTGGATGTCTAGAAACAGATGTCTCCATCCCAATTTCTGGTGTCTAAGGAATGGCTGTGCTAGGCAGCTGTGCCACTGCTGTGAAGAAGCCGGTGTTGTGCAAGGAGTTGCAAGCAAGGTGATGGTGGCTTGATGCGTCAAGGGTCGTGACTACAGTTGGTGGGCAGGTAAAGCCTAGATTTGCTAGTTTCTTTGAGTCCATAGGAAAAGCCCGTACTATCAAGAGGGATGAAGCAGTGATGATCTGTGGAGGTTCTAGTTGCTCAATGCTCAGGATGTTGGACAGTGGCACTAATGCCTTGAGGTTAGTGGCCCTGTGTCAGCAGTTTTGCATAAGTATGAAACTGGTGGTCACAGGTGGTCTAACACTCTATGACTCAGGTACATCTCTGTACCAGGGGAGAGCTTGTAAATGCTAAGGAATCTGTGCTGCGATAGCTTGTTTACTGAGTCGGAGGGCTGTCGGAGGTTCTCTCCTTATAGGTTTCAGAGAGTGTGTGCACTGAGGGCATGTCATGTGCCAAGACCGGGCTGAGCAGTGTGGCTGCGTCAGTTTAGGGTTTACCTGTGTGTGCCGCCGGTGACACAGGTATCGGTCTACTTGAGCCGGTTATAGTTGGGCGGAGTGATTGGCTGTGTCACCGGTGGCTGACACCAGTGATTCACTTAATCCTACGTGGCAACAGTGTAACGATCAAGTGCCTATGACCCTATATATAGGGGACCAGGGGAGGTCTTCGATCTCAACCAATGAGCCAATCAGTAACTCACATTCAACCATTGCAAAGGCTCTTTCCACCGACCGAAAGCCAAGTTCCTAAGTGTCAGTTCGGGAAGGGTTAGAGTTCTTGAGCAAAGAGCATTGGTTCCTCCAAGAGTTGTTACTGCTGAATCTATTACTCTTGGAGTGTCTACTCCTAGACGGGCGTAGGAGTTGCTGGTACCACCCAAGCTTGTGCGGGCTGGACCAGTAGTCTGTGAGGGTGATTGAAGTCTACCTGCTGCAAGCAAAAGGACTTCCACAAGCGAAGGAAGAAGCCTGAGATCATGTACTCGAAGTACAAGCACGAATCAGTTCTGGCGATCTCTTCGGAGTAGCCTCTCCAATGGAGACGTACCACTCTGCAAAGAGCTGGGAACTTCGGTGAAAAACACTATGTCTCCAGAGTACTATTGTTTTACTCCTTGCTTCTTGCTATATCTGTTTGCTTGTATGCTCATATGGATATTCTGTTTACCTGCTTAGATCACCTTTACACCTGTGTCTTGTTAGCTGTCTCACAGTTGGTATAGATCATATCTCACACCTGTATCAGCTACCTGTTACACAGACACTTTGATTGCTTATCATTTTGCTAAGTCATTAGCCCACCTGTGCTAGGCACCTGTGTGACAGCTGCATGCTAATTTACACATCGCAACTTACCTGTGTCACTCACCTCTCACACAGCTAGCTAATCCTTGCTTCTGCATAAGGCTTAATCTAAACAATCTAGTTAAAAGAAGTAATTTTTGTTAGTCTCCTATTCACCTCCCTCTAGTCGGCATCTGAGGTCCTTTCAGAGTTCCTAAGGAGTACATTAAAAGCGGCTTGATGGAAGCCCAGAGTCTTTATTTGATCCGTATCGGTTGGTGCCATTTCTTCTCTTGGAGGCAGGGCAATAGATTACACCAGCCGGAGAAAAGGGAGAATCCGATGGTAGAGACATGACTGGAATTCAGGAGACTGACGAGATTGAGCCCCTGTCAATTTACTTTCTTTTCATAAATTCAATAAATAGTAGTAATTCTTGCTTTTGAAAAGCACTACAACTAGCAGAAACAATGATAAACACATTTTCAGTTCTTGCTCTTCAGCACAAATTAGGAGATCATCCTTGAACAAAGAGCTCAACTGTAGACAGAGATCTCTCAAGTGTGCAGCGATAGATCTTTAGAGATAGCATCCTGTTGTTGGAATTAATGAATATTTTTTTTTGCGGGGAGGAATTAATGTGTATTGTGGGTTGCTTCGCTTGAGTCGGTCTAAGAACAAACTACTAAATGGAGCTTGATTCTTCTTAGCTGCAGGTTGATAAAGACAAAACTGCACACTCGATCTCTTAATAACCGCATTTTTTTATCAAAGTCCGGATGGGGGCAAAGTCATTCAATCTCCAATTCTTCCTCACTTGGATCAAGCCCAAGGCAAGAAATACAAGCTTCCTTCCTCTCTACATAACCAGATTTTTTTTGCCATAAGTGGGTACTCAGTCCTTGGTTACAGAAATTTTGCAAAAAAATGTATACTCTTCCAATGTTCGTTTGGAAATTTCCTGAAAAGCTAATTATAGGTTCTTCTCTCCATCAGAACAATAGGGCCGTCATTTCTAGAAAGACCTGGGTTTTGGCTTAGTGAAAGTAAGTAAAAAGTCTTTAGAGTAGCTAGCTACAAGTTCCTGGGGATGTGATTTGACCTTAACGTACGATCTGGGCTGTTTCCCTCTTAACTTTGGATCTTAGTACCCAATCAGTCTGTCTGTACTAAGGATGACAAGGTCAGTCTTGCTTGTCGCAAAGTCCGTTGGTTCTATCTTTCTGGCCCATCCAATTTGGTTATATCATGGACTCAAAAACAGATCTGGATGTGATTGAAATGCATGATCTTCATAGCTATCACTTTTCACGATACCTAAAAGGTGGAATAGTGATTTTTGAACCATTTCCCCCTTTTTAGGAGCGCGCGTGACTCGATGAAATTCTAAGGTCAAGTGGATACCGACTTCTGAGCACAAGGTTGTAGTTTAAGTTATACCTTGTCACCCACCGTGAATGTACGGGCAAGTAAGGCAGAAAAAGAAGGGAAAAAAGGTCCTAGCTACTTATGTAGCCTTATTTAGTTTGGTTGCCTATACTTGCTCTCTGCCTAACCAGAAAGTATGTTTGTCCACGAAAAAAAACTTGAGATGTAAGAAGAACGAGAGCAAGCCAACTTCACCCGTTGTCTGAGGAAAAGGTGAAGAATTACAATTTATTGAGCTTGTAAATAATGAAAAGTATAGCAAAGATAAAGAACCCCATTTTTCTAGTTCCTACAAATTAGAGTTTTCTATATGCACAATTTCTCAATATTTCGATGATGCTAGTATGCAGTCAAAAATAGCTATACTGGAGAATAATACAAAAGAAAGGGATCAACATATATCACGTTTGGAGTCAAAAATTCAACGAAATAAGAACCATACAAAATAAATTTCTTGATCTTTTTATTTAGGAAAACTTCTTTTCTCCCTCTCTCCTCCCTCCTTGGAGCTCGTCTATTCGTTAGGTGATCCCTTGCTCTCACGTTCGAGTGTTTGCTCATTGTTTAGACCGGTGAGTGACATTTTTGCTCATTGCAGTCACGTCTTTTCGGATGATCAGCCACACTTGGACCGAGACATGGCCCGGACTGCCACGGGAGGCAGTAGTGGGGAGTCTTGGACAATGGGCGAACCAGTTCCCACAGAAAGCATTACCTGAGGTAGATCATTTATTCCTCCTTCCTGTTTGCCATAAACCTTCTTGGCTAATGGCTCAGGGTCTGTCTGGAAATGGAAAAGAGTTCTCTCTCTCATCTGGTCTCTCCATAGTGACGGGCAAGCTATTAAGGTGCGTATCACAGAAGGACAGGAGCAAAAGATGACCTGTATGAGAAGCAAGGTACGGTGCCTTTGATTTTAGGTTATGCCCATCTTGCAAAATTCAGCCACTTCACATACTTTATTCCCCCCAACCATTTCCCGTACCTCTATAAAAATAGGAAAAATAACCGCTCCGTTCCGTGGGTTTCCTTCGCTGCTTTCTTCATGCTTGCTTTACGAGTGCAACCAAGTTCAATAAACTACCATGATCGCCAAAGCAAGATTCATTCTTTAATTGAATGGGATGAATCTTCTCATGCAGCTTTTTTCTTATTCAGGGTGCAGCGAAGCCAATTTCCATCAAGGCAAGGGAGTAAACATTTACCGTTGTCCCCAGACTTCACTCTTTCAACACTTATCTACTTTTGAAATAGTCAAGCGGCTGTAGGTGAGCGCAACTTCAATAGGTCGAGGGGAGGTAGGGAACTCTCAAGTACGGTTCTAGGGGAAGGAACTGCCTATTCCGACCAAGGAGAACCCCGATCGAGCTTCAAAAAATTGTGAATGGTCTTATCAATACACAAATGTATAACTCCCTAGGAATTTCAATTGCTGGTGTTAAAGATTATAAATTGAATTACTATCAAAAAGGAAACCCAAAAGGAACTCGAGTTTTTGGCACGATCACCGAGGAATTGAAAGAATTGAATTTTACGTTTGTGAGAAAGCGTGAAAAGAGCCAAGAGACTTCTAATTAGCCTGTTGTATATAATAGATAATGAGTCTCAAAGAGAGTTTGGTTCTGGGTAATCCAGCTACAGGAGAACCAGGAACGGCTTCTTCTATAGGTCTTTTTGGGCGGCGAGGTGGAAAAAAGGTTTAGAGAGGGACAACCTGGCAAACTGAAACATCTTAGTAGCCAGAGGAAAAGAAAGCCAATGCACCTTGACTATAGCTTCGCAGTGACAACCTTGATCGAATGTGTATGATAGGTGGGAGGTCGTAGGTGATAGCTAAATTCTGTTCTATTCTAGGTCAAATGGTTAAGGACCTTTTTGAGGAATTGCCCTTGCTTTTTTGCCTAGTCCGGAGTTTTTCTTCTTTACGGGCAGGGGGGAAGGTAGGCTTCCTCAAAAGTCATTTCATCTAGAAGAGACCAAGGAAGGACAACCCCTATCCCAGTCTCCTTTCTCTTTCCGGGAGCAGAGCCTAGCCCTTTTTGGAATAGAATGCGAAGAAAATGGACAAAAATCCCACCATGAAGGTGGCACAAACCAGGATATCCTTGCTGTTTGAAATTCCCAATTCCACCATTCATCCCACAGAGAGGTATTGAAGCCCATCTTAAGGAGGAGGCTACAGGCGAAATAATATTCTTCTATAATCCATTCTTGCGGCTTGGTAGTTTCCATGGCCTGTCCACGGTTGAGCCCTGGGATTTGGATTTAGTTATTTCGAGAAATATATTAAACCAACTCCAATCCTTTTACCCGACCCCGGTAACAAAAAAGGAATCCATAAAAACTTGGATCGACCTCGGGTTGTTCCTAAGACTACATTCACAGCTTTCTCTGTTCGTAGAATGGCGATGATCTATGTTTCACACGGTGCACAAAGACAGGTCTTGGTCTTCGGCAACAAAAGAAGCCAAAGCGTGTCTTTTTAGGTCTCTGAAAAGCCAGTTGACATGCGATCCAATCAAGGAGGCAGTGAGGCAGGGCAATAGATTAAGATTAGGCGGTAAGCGAAGGTCGGTACGAATAAAGAAATTTCGAACAAAAGGATCGCTCAGTGTCGTCGTGAGTGGTTGATAAACAATGATTGCGGATGTTAAACTTTTCGAGTTCGACTGCCCAATTAGCTATTCTTCCGATGGCATCCCTGTTGCGGAGGATGTCATCGAGTGGAAAGGAAGATGGAACAGTGATCTCGTGTACTTGGAAGTAATGTCGTAGTTTGTGGGAGACCATCAGCATTGTGTAAAGAAGCTTATGTACTTGAGGGTAATGTTCTTTGGGTCCGTGAAGGACTTCTGAAAGATAGTTCTTGAGATCTTCAAATGCCTTTTTTGATTCCTCCATCCACTTGAAGCCATTGTGTTGTCATAGGAGTTTGAAGAAAGGATGCCCTCGAACTCTGAGTCGAGAGATGAAACGGTTGAGTGCCGCCATGCACTATGTTAGCCTCTGGACCTCTCATACTGATGTTGGAGACTTCATTTCTCTTATGGCCCAGATCTTCTCGGGGTTAGCTTCAATTCCTCGATGAGATACCAACAACCTGAGTAGCTTTCCGGCTTTGACTCCAGAAGCGCACTTTTCGGGGTTTAGCATGATCTGGTTTCTGCGTAGATTTGTGAAGGTCTCGAGTAGATCTGAGAGTAGTTCTTCCTTTTTCTTTCTTTGTCTACGTAGGGTTCATTGTTTCAACCGATCTGGATATGGAGGGCTAGTTGCATTTCACGCTGGTATGTGGTGCCAGCGTTTTTCCAACAAAAAGGCATTTTCGAATAACAAAATACATCAAAGGGAGTTACAAATGAGGTCACATACCAGCGTTTTTCAAACAAAAAGGCATTTTTGAATAACAAAATACATCAAAGGGAGTTACAAATGAGGTTTTCTCCTCATCTTCTCGACATATGCTTATCTGGTTGTAACCCGAATATGCATCAAGAAGGCTTAGATAATCACATCCAGAGGTGGAGTCTACTATCTGATCTATTCTTGGTGGAGGAAAAGCATCTTTAGGACAAGCCTTGTTGACATCGGTGAAGTCTACACACATGTCCCACTTTCTATTAGCTTTTTTGACCATGATGGGATTAGCCAGTAACTTGGGGTGCTCGACTTCTCGGATGAATCTGGCCTTCAAGAGCTTCTAGATTTTTACCTTGATGGCTTCTTTCTGGTAGGAAGCAAATCGTTGGAGCTTTTGCCTAATAGGCTTGGCGTCAGGGCGAAGTGCCTGCCTGTGTTCGATCACCTCCCTAGGGATTCCAGGCATGTCGGATGGTTGCCATGCAAACAAGTCTGAGTTAGCCCAGAGGAAGGTGGCCACCTCGAGTTCCTATTTTTGGCTCAGGTTAGAGCCGATCCGAATTGTCTTTGATGGCTCCGCTGGGTCTAGAGGAACAATTTTGACTTTGCCATGGGATTTCACGGTCACCTTGGGCTTTGAGTGCTTGATTTCTCTATCTGCCTGGTGCTGCTCGACCAAGTCTAGGCTACGCTTGTCGCAGTTACTCCAGTCTGAGCGCAGCCCCTTACCGTGATTACACCCTTCAGCCCTAGAAATTTTTACATGCTGGTAAGTGTAGTGCGCGGCGACTATAAATTTGGTGAGAGTAGGTCATCCTAAGATGGTGTTGTAAGCCGTCTCAAAAAAGACTACATCGAACAGAACCTTCTCCGTTCGAAATTTATCTGCCTTTCCGATAGTCACAGAGAGCATGATCTAACCGGTCGGAGTAGCTGAGGACCCAGGGACAATGCCATGGAAGGCCTAGGTCATCGGCTTCATAGCTGAACGGGGAATCTGCATTGCGTCGAGTGCACTGGTGAAAAAGATGTTTAGATAACTTCGTCCATCTATGAGTACTTGGGATACCTTGCAGTTATTGGTGGGTTGTTTGACTATGACTAGACCTTATCTGCCTGCTTGACTATCACTAGCTATTTTATCCTTGACCCGAGGCTCCCAGGGGTGCTTCTCGGGTAAGTTTGCCATGACTTCTCCGGTCTTGGATCTCTTCTCCCCGTTTCCCTTGGAGGATTTCTTTTTGCGCTTGTTCTTTGACGACTCGCCTATCGCTCTGAGTGGTGAATGGTGTGTGTGCCTTGTTCTTGTTCCTTAATGAACATTAGTGCTTCCTTGGCATTGGCAGCCTTGTCAATGATGTCCATCAGTTGTGTGACTTTGTTTGGAGGGTTCATGGCGAGATCTTCTGTGTAATTGTGGTTCCTGCTACCACGGAGAAATGCTTGGATTACATCAGCATCGGTTACCTTGGGTATGGTGTTGCAGATGCTACTAAAGCATCAGATGAACTCGCATAGACTCTCATCCTTCTGTTGAGTGAGTTGGAAGAGATCATTTGTTTTAGCAGGACGAACATACATGCCCTAGAAATTTCCTTAGAATATACTGCTAAGTTGCTCCCATGAGTGGATCATTCTCGGCTATAGACTAGTCAACCATGTTCTAGCCGGCCCCTTGAGGGCGGTGGGAAGGTAGTTGGCCATGACCTTCTCGTTACCACCGGCGGCTTCGATGGTTGTGCTGTAGATCTACAAGAACTTGGCTGGGTTCGTGGTCCCGTCATACTTCTCTATTGATTCAGGTTTAAACCGGGATGGCTAATGCACCCTTATGAGTTTTGGTGTAAAAGCTTGGTAACCATTGATGGTTCTCTGAGAAGGTATGAACTCTCTGCTGATCGGGGTAGGAGATCAATCTCAACTTTGATAGCAACGTCGAGAAGTGTTCCGAGTGGGAGAATGCTCTAGTTGGGGCTTTGAGTCCCTAAGTTAGACGAGTTCATCGCATATGTCTCGGATCGGGTGACCTCGAATTAGTGAGGCCCTGAAGCAGCGTTGGGATCATTAGCTTCCCGTGAAGTCTGGTTCCTGGGATTCCTTCCTTCTCGATTTGACTCATCTCCAACTGGTTGGGACGGAGTCCTTCCTTGATTGGAGCTGTTGGCTACTACAATCAACCGAGAAGACTCAGCTTGCACCTGGGCTTGCAGAAGCCTAGCCACCATGTCCAGCAACCACTTCCTACCATTAGGGGTGGCGAGATCAGTTATCAGAGGCTGCCTGAGCTATTGGACTTCAGAAAGCTTCCGAGTGGTCCTTGACGCATAGAGTTCTTGTTGAGGGATGAACGGATCTAATCGCCTAGGTTCCTAATCCTGAGATGTCACTGGTAGTTGTCATGGGGGTTGATCCCCAGTTGGCAGGTTAGGATTAGCTACGACATCATCCTGAGCAGAGTTCATTGGATCTCCATTATCATCTCTGATAACAAGGACTTCACGAGGACCGGCTTTGCTCGACGTGTATTCTAGATCAATCATGACCCTATTGCCGGGGAGGTTTCAGAATCTGTCTCGATCAATTGGGTGATCAGAAGCTGTAGTGGATAACCCCGACATTGAGCTTGAATTGCCTGCTCTGGTGTCATTGGGTAATCTTAGATCAGCACCAAAGGCCCTGGCGCACTCGTTCCTAAAGCGATTTACGTCACTATCGGACTCATCATCAGGGTAGAAGTTGCTGAGATCCATGCAGTTGGCCATCGTCTCCCAATCGGATGGAAGGGCAGCGTCGTTGCAGAAACCCTCATCCGAGAAGCCAGATTGCTGTGCAGATATTGTCAGATCTTCTGATGATCCTAGCGTTGATTCGATGAAATCGACCGAAGAGGTCCCCACGGTCGGTGCTATCTATCGACGATTGGTAAATCACCGATCTTATGGTATTCTTGATAAAAAGGGTGAAGGGGTAGGGGACACCTTAGGTTGTATCGAACCACAATGAGGTACCACAGAACAATGATTTTAGACAGGTTCGGGTCTCCCAGAGGATAACTAGCCAAGAGTCTCCTTGTGCTGATCTGCTAAGGCTTGTCTTCTTGTTGGCTTCTTTGTAGGCGATATTAGATCATTGGCCAAGGCTGAGGTCTGTTGAGAGAGATCTTCTCCGCAGGGCCTTCTGGTTCCTTTTATAGAGGGTACCCCATACTGGGTATGGGGTCGTCTCCGACTAGGACTCCAGTCATCCTTAAACATAGGGATTGACTTCCTTATTTAAGGGGTATCTAGCTTCGTGTAGATAGTCTCCTTATCTCCTGGAGTCCATCACGAATACGTCAGCTACTCCGGATATCCAGGTGTATTGCATACGGATACTGTCTTCATATACGGTAGAATTGTACTACTCGTCATCAGTATCCAAATTACAAGTTACAACATGCTGAAATTTAGAGTAAAGCAATGCACCAATGCTTAAACAATCATGTAACAAGCTATTTGGCATAAAATCAGCACCATGCTCGGAGTTCATATCAAAATTACTAAGCATTTTATTTTGATATGACCTTCGAGCATGGTGCTCATTATATGCCTAAGCATACATCTTCAATAAAACACCAAATCACCCAATTATGATGATTTGTTTGACAATCTTACCGTGGAGATGAGGCGCTTTGATGAGACGGTGGCTCGATCTTTTGGTGAGATGAAGTTAGCTAACAGTTTTGTGGAGTTTGACCTTGACGATCCAACGATACACCTTAGCAATTGCTAAACCAACCTCCGATGGTTATTGACCTTGCCGTAGGCACGATCAACCTAAACAACGAAGTTTGAGTTCCTGCAAGCAACCGAAGAACCAGCAAGAACTATGATAAATTGCAATATGAAATTACGAGTATTAAATTGGCACAAGAGATAGAAGCATGTTCTTGAAGATCTTGATGCACCTCCGTTTGTTCTTGATGGCTTGAGTAGCTGATGTAGTTGAAGTAGTAGAAGTAGAGGTGGTAGTGGGTGTATCCATGGGGGTTATGTTCTCATCACGCTTCCTTTAGATCCTTCCTCCTAGTGGTAGGTGTGCTCCTCTACTCTGATCTTTCCTCCGACGGCGGTGCATACAACTCTTTCTCTGGATCTGAACTTCCCTGCTAGTCATGGTTTTCGATCTCTAGTTTGGGATAGCTTTCGTTCTTCCATTCACCCCTTGGGTAGCCAACATCATTTCCTTTTGGTTGTTTCATTTGGTCGTTCTTGTTTTCGCTTGACGGAGGATATAGTGGGCTTAGCTCTAGAATCCTGCATTGGTGGCTGCTGTGATGATCTCTGTGTCTTTGCTCTTGGGGATCGCACTTTTAGGTTCTTAGTTTGTAGCAACAGTTGGTTTCTTGGTTTATTCTCTACGCTGGTTTGCTTGTCCTCAATTCAAATGCTTCTTTCACCTCTGGGGTGTGGGTGGTCCCAATTGGTGCCAGGAATTTCACCTATGGCAGCGGGAAGAGTAGAATTCTTGGATCCTTGTCAGTCCAAGGAAGCATCTTTGTCAGATCGCCATCCGAGCATCGCGTTTGCAACCTCGTAAATCAGCTCTTAAATCTGGCTGTAGTCCGGCCGAGGACTATCTTTTGCTCACAATATTGCTTACTAGCTTGTAAAGGTTATGAGACGGATTCCACCAATCATCTGGTGCAGCCCCAAACTAATTTGGTTCCTCATTTGAAGGTTGGTGCTTCGTTGATTGATCTTTCTCCTGAACAAGCTAATCCTACCACCTTCTGTTCTTCTCCGGCTCATAGTTTGTCTGGATTCTTGTAGTCGTTACCTTCAGTCGATTCTCAAAGGGTAGTTACTCCGTGTTCTTCCCGGTGAGTTTATGGTGGCAGAGCCTCCGGAGATTCAAATTTCTTAGACTTCTTTGAATAGGCCGGCCCCTTCTGGTGATGGGCTTGATTAGGTTGTTCAGCAAATTGTAGATAGTTTTTGGATTTGTAGTCACTACTTGAGTATGGACCACTTAGTTACATCTTGTACACGGACTTCACGTTGCAGGCAATTTTTCAGACCGGTCACATTAGGAAGTATTGTCCTCTCGTTAGGCGGTGGCAGGTCTGGGTAAAGAAGAAACCCCCGGATGTTCTGGCCCTTGATTCCTGCAACACTTCCATACCTTGCTGTGATGATTCCTCTTCCTCACAGTTTGCTTCCTGCACAGGCCATCTCTCGAGTTCGTCGCCACCACTTCCATCCCCGCCCTTGATGGCCAATTTCCTGGTTAACCTCGGCTACTTCCTCCCTCACGAAGTTGACATTGAAGATAGTGGTGTGGGGCATATGCTGCAAGCCTACCTCACCCTGGGGGCGAACCCAGCTCATGCTCATGAAGACCATCTTATTGCGATTCTGCTTCCTTGACTGCCTGCTGAAGAGATGGAGGAAGCCATGGATGAGGTTCATGACTTCATTGTTCACGATTTGCACCAGCCCATCGTCAATTATTCATCTACTTTCTTCTGTGTGGGTATGTACCAGATCGTTCCCCTTTTGAGCATGATCTTCTTGTTCATCTCGTGCCCCAGCATTTGGGAAACCATATGGTTCATTTATTTGCCATGATGAAGCTAAGAACTCTTCTAATATGCCAATGGATCGGGAGGGCTAGGTGATGTTTCTTGGCTTTCCCCTAGACTTTAAATCAGATAAGTACATTTCTCAGACAGTAGGCACATTTGGTCAGCTTAATGATTGGCATCATCGTGATACTATCAAGGATCGTGTTTTGGCCCATGTTTTATACCCAGATGCTGCTTCGGTGCCACGATGGTTAGTTCTTCGATGATCGACACCCCTTGGGGGTCAGGGTGCATCCTGGGTAGTCCTTATCTTCATCCTGTCTTCTCACTATTTCCCAGGGATCAATGCTTAGGATGGGCAACCACCACCTGAAGGCCCAGCTCTCCCTTTGCATGAACTAGTTCCTGCTCCAGTGGTTGATCAGGCTCCCCTCATGCCCCTGACCCAGCTTGGGATCAAACAGTCCAGGATAAAATGCAGAACCATGTGTGGAATCCAGCACATCCTCCGGCTCCTGGCGTGGCCCCTCGGGTCCAAGAACAAGTTCAAGCTATCTTATCCTATGAGGATAGTGCTTCATTGGTTTATTCTAGTCAGGAATCTATTTCCCAAGTGGTTGCAGAGCAAGCGTCTGGTCCAACTCGGGAGATTCTGCTACCTTCAGAGTAGTGGGCGATTGTTCCCTATAAACCATTAGGTTGGACTTCCTGGAATATACCGTCTGTGACTTTGTTAGCCGCTCCCACGCCTATATCCTGGAATTCTCTATTCTTGCAGTTCATGCATCAACTCTTCCTGTTGTCCAGCCCAACCAAAGGATTTGGTTCCTCATGAAATTTGCTTCATCAAGGTAAGAGGCAGTGGTCTTTTGTGATAGAGCCTTGGTGTGAGGATCCGGACTTAACTTCCAGACCCTCCCTGTGTATCTCCTCATCAGTCCAGGATCAAGCTGATGAACACAGACGAATTGATATCACTGCACACATCATGAAACATTTTAGAAACATAAACAATTGAGTTATAGCAGCGATATGACTAAATAAAGTAACTAGGACTTTATGTCCCTTACCATTTAGAAACACAGCGGAAAATAAAGCGTAGATGTCTCCATCTCAACCACAGGCAGTCGACGGAGGCCACGTGACCTAAACCTCAGCATTGACGTAGAAGATACCTCATAGTCTTCATCGTCCTCATAGATATCTGAACACGTCCACCAACAACATGCTCGATGAGTACTTCACGTACTCAGCAAGCCACCTGGCGGCAGATGGTCCTATCATACTACATGCAAGGCTCCAAAGGAAGGCTTTATGGTTTATTTGCGTAAAGCAATCTCTTAATTGAATTACTTATAATAGATTCGAAGGCAGCATTTTGATGTAAATCAGTTTTAATATCAGGGGTGTTTTCAACAGATGTGGTCCACGACCAACACACTCGAGCAAGGACTCCCGCCTTAGCTCGACCATAGGATTCATCAGCAAAGGGGTAGAGGGAAATAGCAAAGGAGAGAGGGACAGGTCCTTTTCATCAAGAATGAGTCATGTGCTGTCCATAACCATGGACACGGCTAATCGATTAGTTTTAACTCTACAGAGTGTGTACACTTTACCCACATGACACAATCTCGTCTTGTTGCCACTGGCCGTCGCCAGCATAGTACACACCCATCGGTGTATCAGCAAGGAGATTGTGATGAGGTCTTTTAGCTAGATCCCCTCTGATGTGACATGCCCACGGGTCTGGCTCGAAGTTGGGAGTACGTCCCCACCCTCCGATCCCCCCCACTGTGCCGAGGGTCCTCGTAGCTACGTCCACCCCTTCTGTGGTACGGCAACATCGACACCAAAGACTGACTAACCTACTTGACCAAGCCAGTGCCCATATAGCATGTGGTTGTACTGTTGACACAATTCTCCAATTACATGACTTCGGCCTTATGCAGTACGGATGACAAATGGTTCCTTTAAACCGGCCTTCTGCGGGTAGGCAACCATATGCTCCTTCAATACTGATTCAGCTGCCGCCCGCACCATATTAGATGGTAAGTTTCACCCAGAGTAGAATAGGAAGAACAGAGAGAGAGGGAAACATCGGGCATCCGGCCCTAGCTCAGCGAGCTCAACAGGTTCCAACAAGGATCATCGATCCGAAATTCATTCCTCTGTAGAGGCAATTCAAAAAAACCTAAGGATATATTTTAAGTATGGTTAAGCATTCTCTACTCTATTCAGAATAAAACCTACTAATCTACTCAGGGTATCAAGTAAACATGGCGACAAGCGAAAAGGTAAAGGTGTGTCAATCGACATGCTAGCTACTGGATTAAAACAGCATGCATATTTATAAACAATAAAATATAATGACTTTGAAAATACAGGATCAACATGATCAAGAAAATGGGCTTGCCTTCGTTGACGAGTTGGTCTTCTTCTGTAGGAACTTGACCTTACCCAACTTCGCTACTTCCTATTCGTCGCAACAGCAATAAAGTGCAAGGCAAATAAATATAAATCCAAATTAAATATGAAATGGAAATACCATAAGAATAGGGCTAGCAGGGTTGGATAGGTGTCAAAGGACAAAGGTGAAGATTATACACATGAATAAAATAATGTGTCAACCATTGCATGACGGATTATAATCTAAAACATGGATTAGCCTATGTATATATGCATAAATATATACACATAGCTGTATATGTAAACCACATGAAATGTATCGAACAAATATGAGACATGTGTGTGATCTTAACCATATTATACACAGAGGTTAATAACGTGACAAACTATTATGTAACAATCCTTAAATAAACATGAATTAAACTATAGGTGCGTCTAAGATGTGCACGAACATATGCACATTGCACCATATAATATACATCATGCAACAATCAATATTAAAGATAGACATAGGCTAAGCATGTGCAATCCTAACTATGTTCAACTAATAATTAAAATACAAATAGAGTTTACTTAATGTGCTAACCAAGTCATATCAAACTATTATTTAAACACGGCCAATATATACATGTAACATATATACATGACCATATATACAAACTATATGAGGCGTAATATGTGAATATAAACTATGCGTGTAATCTTAATCATACTATAAACAAAGGTTACCATTATGGCTAAATATTTTACAGCACCATTAGTTAAAACAGGAAGCATCTATATATATAATAACTTTATATTTTGCATAACATCGTGTCATACTTCCATTTAAATCTGCACATATATATCTTATCATATTATCTACACATGGTGACATAGAAATCATAACATGTTTACTAAACAATCATCATCACGTGTGATTAAAGACACTAACATGCTAGTAAGCAACCTTATGCCATATACAATAATCTATTACTATCTATCATATTTGAGTAGGTGGTGATGGTCACATTATACAAAGATCAACTACCATATGATATGTCATATTAATATTCGCTTACTAAGATTATGCTTCTACTGTTATAGGTTATATGCAATATTAGGTTCGGTTATATATTGTGCAACACAATATATGTGAACATACATAAGATCATGCAATATGAATCTTACTAAATATGAACAAATTTATCCGCAATAAAAACAAGATTGAACTAACATGTTGAACTACCTCATGTCTACTAACTATTAAAACCGAATTATATTGTATATGCGTATGTTATATTCAACTATACAAACATGCAACATGTAGCTATATGGATGAATAAACCTAGTATTGAACTAATCATGATTGATCACATGATGAATTCGAGGCATGAACATTACATAAATAGAAGCAATGACTATATAAGAACTAAGCATATAAATATATGAAACTATAGTCTAACATAACATTCAATTTAATTTGGTGATCAAGCAATAATGAAGAACATTATAGATGAACATAGGGTGATGCGAGTGATTTCAAACAAGGATTAATGGTGTAACACAATGCCATGATGCACCACAAGATGATAGGAGATTAACTATATGGGTGGGGGTGACGTTCGCAACACGAAACGGTTGGAACTGGACATAGATCGGTTCTGGACAGACCGGAGGATTTTGGACGCTGCACGATGCTCGCTCAACGAAATTGCAATCTGCCAATTGGGTTAGAAACTAGACACACAGAGGTACAATCTTACCAAAGGGTTTTGGAGAATTCTTAACAAGTCAACAGGAAAAGATCAGACAAGTTAGATGTTCTGCAGATTGAATTTGGACATCCGCGGACAGCACATCGGAGACGGATCAATTCCCACCAAATGGCTACATGGATCAAGCTGAAAATTTACAGATGTGCTCATAGATACCTAAGGCACAACTTCACCAAAGGGATTCTTCAAAGACTCACCAGATCAATGGGGAAAGAGGTGATAATGCCGCTGTACCGTTCGTGTAGTCAAATCTACACACGAACAATAGCATGAAGAAACTTGATTTCCTAGAGATTGGAACATTAGATTGTCTTCAAATTTTGTGGAGATCATCTTGACAACATTATCCAGGATCCCACCAAATGGATCTTGAAAAGAAGGTCCGAGCTAACGAGAGCGCCATTCCAATCTAGATGCACGTGCAGAAAATCTGGGTGCAAACAGCATGTTAGTATTTGGAGATTTTCTGATGATTGCACCATCGGATCTTCACCAAATTTTGCAGAGAGGTAGAGGGAAAGGTTAAGAACAATCTCACCAAAGGGATTTGCCAAAAGATGTTCGAGGCGACGGGAATTAGGAAAACACTGAGGCAATATGTGCTGTTTAGAAACTGCACGGAGGCAAAGAGGGGGGTGGCGGCTGTTTGGGGGATTTGGGGGCTAGGGTTTTGTGGGAAAAGAGTGTGGGGGAGTGGGGAAAAGGTGGGAGGGGTGTGGAGTATTTATAGGAAGGTTAGGGGAAAGAGATTTAGGTCAAACCCTATTGGAAAAGAGGTGGCGACGCATGCTGCGCTACGCAGCACTCGCCGGGGTGTTTGCTCAAGGGAGGAATGAGACGACGAGATGCCGGGTGGGGATGAGCTGGGATGGTGGCCATAAAGGAAAGGAGGAAAGAAAAGGAGAAAACTAAAATAAAAACAAAGAACAGTAGAGCGAGATTGAATATCAAACGAACTCCGAAAATTCTGAGAAAAACTCTGGAGACATATTCCAAGTTTGAAAACAACTCAAACTCAAGTTGCATTAACTCAAATTAACTCCGGTCCAATTTGTGAAATTCCAATTAGCTTTAATTAATTAGAGAATAAATAATAAAATTTTCTGGCTCTGATTTTTAAATAAAAGATTTTGAAAAGCTCTGAAAATCAGGATGTTACACTTGGCTGTTGGATTTCTAGATCATCCTTGTCCTAAGCGCTGCTAGGTGGAGTTGTCTGGGGGTTCTAAATTTCCTGATCAGTATGGCTCACCTCCGCGTGCTTAGCTTATTGATGTTGCCGGTTGTTCTTCAGCTCTGCAAGCTCCCAAGCATCGCTCCCACTGACAGCCAACGCCCCTTGTTACCTTTGGATTACGGCGTAGCCGTAGGTATGATCAAAGCTACTACCACATCTGTCTTCCGGATGTTCAGTGTAAACGTCCTACTCTAGGTGCAAAAAAAAAGATTGGTGTTAACCCCTTTGGAAGATTCTGCCTCTACACCTCTAGCTCCAATTGCTTCACCCTCCCCACATGGTCTGATGGATGAGTCGATGCATTCTGATTAGGCCGAGCCACACTTGACAATCCCTATGATTTAGCGGATTTGTGCCCATCTTTAGATTGATGCTAGTAAGCTTGTGCCCTCCTGGCTTCTAGCTCCAGTGGCTGAGGACCAACAACGCCTAAAAGTAATTGATGATGATTGTTCTATCATATGTCTAGCAGCGGCTCTACTCTGTGATGGTGGCCTTTTGTGGATGTTTCGGCACTTTATTTTGGACTGATGTCATTAACCTTCTGTATGTTATGTGTACTGGATTCCTGAACTCTTTTTATTTGGTTTGTAATGGATTGTTGTCGTTCGTGTGATTAGAATGTGCTGTGTTGGAATGTTCGTGGCATGAACTCCCCAGGTCGTCTGCGTGCTATCCATGCTAAAATAGAGGAGAGTTCTGCTTCTATTGTCTGTGTCCAAGAGACCAAGCGCTCTTTTTTTGATCGTGCCTTTGTAAAGTCCTTTTGCCCACGTTGTTTTGACAACTTTGTTTTCTCTCCTTCGGTGGGATGCTGGGGTAGAATCCTCGTCATTTGGAATAGTGCTATGTTCTCGGGTCAAATCAAGGAAGTATGCGCTCAGCTATTGTCATTCAGTTTTCCTCCTGCTACAATCTCCATTGTTGGACTATGGTTTTTGTTTATGGTCCTTGTCATGGTGCTGAATGTGACATCTTTGTCCAATGACTCTATGCCTTGACCATTCCTGCTTCCTCTCATTAGCTTCTATTGGGAGATTTCAACTTCATTCGCTCCCCTGATAACAGGAATAAACCGGGTGGCAACTCTAATGACATACTGCTCTTCAACGAGATCATCAGTCATCTTGGTTTAGTGGAAATCCCTCTTAAGGGTTGTTCTTACAGTTGGTCCAATATGCAGTCAGACCCTCTTCTGGAGCAGTTAGATTGGTTCTTCACAACAGTGAATTAGCTTACCACATTCCCTAGGACTTTGGTCACCCCCTTGGCACGTGTATCTTCGGACCATTCCCCGTGTGTCGTTCAAATTGCTTTTCGGGTTCCCGCCTCTCAGCTCTTTCGCTTTGAATCCTCTTGGCTCAACCTCCTAGGTTTCTTTGATTATGTGCACGAGATCTAGGAAAAGCTTGTTCCTGCTGCCCCAATTAGCTCAGTGATTTCGCTCAAGTTTAAGCGCCTTCGGTAGGGTCTCAAACAATGGAGCAAAGGAGTCTCTAACCTCACCTAGCTCATTTAATAGTGCAACCAGGTCGTCCTTTTTCTTCACAGTCTGGAAGACTCCCATCTTCTTAGCATCCCAGAGGCAAATTTTAGATTCATTGTTTGGGAACACCTGGCTCTCTTTCTCCAAGCTCAAAATTCTTATTGGAAGCAGCGATGCACTATTTGTTGTGTTACCCTAGGGGAGGAAAACACCAAATACTTCCATGCCATGGCCACAGATACGCACCATAAGAACACCATTGCTTCCATTACTTCCTCTGATGGTTGCCAACTCTCTAAGCATGCTAACAAGGCTGAGGCTCTTTGGACTTGTTCCCATAACAGAATGGCTATTTCTTTGTCTCGCACTATGTTCCTCGATCTTGTTGAGCTGCTTCCTCTTTTTTTGGATCTAGACTCCCTTGTTGTTCCTTTTTCTCGGGAGGAAATCGAGAAGGTTGTTGAGTGCATGCCTCTAGATAAACCTCGGGTCCTGATGGTTTTAAGGCCAATTTCTGAAACGCTGCTGGTCAATTGTTCAATTAGATTTTATCAAGCTGTGTGAAGATTTTCAAGCTCATGCTGTGGATTTACAATGTATCAATCCTTCCTTTGTCACGTTGGTTCCCAAGAAGGATAACCGTGAGTTGGTTTCTGATTTTAGACCAATATCTCTTGTTAACATCAGTGTCAAGCTCATCTCCAAAATTCTAGCTAATCGTTTGCAGTCTGTCATTCTTTGTTGCATTCATAGGAATCAATATGGTTTCCTTCGCACTCGCATGATTCAAGATTGCTTGGCCTGGAGATTTGAGTATTTGCATCAATGCAATCAGTCTAAAAAGGCTCTTGTAGTCCTTAAAGTTGACTTTGAAAAGGCCTTTGATACTATTGAGCATTCTGTGATTTTGCAAGTTTTGCGGCACAAAAGTTTCCCTGATAAATGGATTGCCTGGATTCAGCTGCTTCTCTCTAATGGCACTTCCATGTTCTTCTTAATGGTGTTCCAGGCAAGTAGTTCCATTGGAAGCGTGGAGTTCGACAAGGGGATCCCATTTTCCCATTACGTTTTGTCCTTGCTGCTGACTTGCTACAGTCTATTGTTAAAGATGCTTGTTATAAGGGTTTCTTGGATCTCCCTCTCCCCTAGCATAGTTCGTTGGAATACCCGATAGTGCAGTATGCGGATGACACCTTGATTTTCTTGCTAGCTTGTCCAAAGCAGCTAGCTCATTTGAAACTACTCCATCAATTTTCTCTTTCCACACACTTGAAGGTCAATTTTGACAAATCCATGTTGATTCCTTTAAATATTCCTGCTGATCGGGTTGATGCTCTTATTGCTGCCTTTGGTTGTACGCATGGTTCACTCCCTTTTACATAACTTGGTCTTCCTCTCGACACCACCAAACCACGGTTTCAGGATTTTACACCCCTTCTTGATAAGTTGGAATGACATCTAAGTGCTATCTCCTCCCTTCTTTCTTATGGAGGCAAACTTCAGCTGGTTAATTCAGTCTTATCTTCTCTGCCCACCTACTACATGTGTGCTCTAGAGCTTTCGGTTGCAGTCATCAAGAGTATTGATCATGCTCGACATCATTGTTTGTGGAGTGGACCCAAGAATGCAGTCACCAAATAGTCCTTGGCAGCTTGGGATTTGGTATGCAAACCAAAACAGAAATGTGGTCTTGCAGTGATTAATTTACAGCTCCAAAATCAAGCTCTGCTCACTAAGCACTTGCTTAAGTTTTTTAACAACATGGATGTTCCATGGGTTAGTCTAACCTAGCAGACCTATTATCAGTGCACCACTCCTCAGGGGTCTAGATCCCAAGGCTCCTTCTAGTGGAAGGACATTCTAAAACTCATCGACATCTATCATCAGATTGCTACTTGTGAAGTCCGTAATGGTCGCTCAATTCTTCTATGGGAAGACACATGGAATGGTTCATGTCTGCGCAACTAGTTGCCTCACCTGCATTCTTTTGTCAAAGATCCTTGGATGACTGTTGCTACTACAATGCAATCCAACTATCTTCAAGCACTCTTCTAGCTACCTCTTTGGAAGAAGATTATAATGATTTCCAGGTCCTAAGCTCCTCTTTACAAAGTTTGGTAATCACCCCAGACCTGTTAGAACATTGGAAATATACTTGGAATTCATGTATTTTTTCGTCCCGAGGATTGTACTCCCTCTTCTTCCAAAGAACTCAATCTTCGATGCATCTCCAATGGATTTGGAAATCTAAGTGCATGCTCAAACACAAGGTCTTCGCTTGGCTTCTTCTCATGGACAGATTGAACACTTGATCCATGCTCCGGCGTAAACAGATGGCTCTTCCTTCTAGCTATAATTGTGTCCTTTGTATTCAGCCTTCTGAGGAGAACAACTTTTGTCGATGATCGGTAAACCACCGATTTTACAGAGTTCGTGAGGAGAGAGAAAAGAGATAGGGGGTCGTTTTGAGTAAGATAACACACAAATCAGGCCACCGGCAAGACGATTTATACAGGTTCAGGCCTTCCTTAGGATAATAGCCCCACGTCCTATTGGTATATATTGATCTCGAGACTAGGTACAAGAGGGGCAAGAGGGGGTGTCTAGTCCTAGATGGGATCTACAACTAGTCGGAGGTGGTTGTCGTGGACGATCTTCTCTTCGACTTCTCAGAAGGTGATTGATCTTCAAAGACTAGTGAAATCCAATGCGGGTTATCTATTCAATGAAGCATGTCTTCTTCGGAGGCCTTCGGGGTCCTTTTATAGAGGGTACACCATATCATAAGAGATATGGACATGTCTCCAAGTAAGACTCTACTTTCCTTAAATGTTGGGATTAACTGCCTAGTTTAAGGAGTCCCGGATACCTACGGGTGGTTTCCTTATCAACATAGAGTCCCTCTCTGAGATACACTCCTTCCCGGGTAGGCAAGATATATACTCCATAGTCGTGGGGTATTTGTATACAAATACGGTCATTGCATACAGTAGCTGTCTACTAGTCGTGGGGCCTGATTTGTGGGTTGTCACCTTTCATCTCTTTTTAGCATGTCAATTCAGTCAGCGGTGTTGGAACTATCTTCAGCTTGGTTGGGGCCCTTCGGCCTCACTACACGACATGCTTGATCATGCTAAATAGGACTTCTAGAGATCTTTCTTCATGGATATTGTGACTCTTGCTGCCTGGAACATTTGGAAACAGAGAAATGCCCAATTCTTTGAAAATCAATGGCTGGCGACAAGCTTTCAAAGCTGACTCCTCTTTGCTTCTGCACTTCTGCATCAAGTGTGAAAGGAACATCAACGCACTTTGTCATCATGGCTTGATTATTTACCTTAGCTCTCATTTTATTTTCTCCCTTTTCATGTCATATCCCCCTGTCATAGCTCTTTGTACATTTGCTTTTTCTATTTAATATATATGCCGTAGGGGCCTCCCCTACGGTTTTCCATCAAAAAAATTACTAAGCATTTGCACATCATTATATCTCAAATTAGCAAGTTTAAAATCATTCAATTGATCAAAAGTGAATTAAACAATGTACCAAAAATTCATTGTCTACACCATATTCTCTAATTAAATTAAACTTGTAGCCTGGGGTGTGAACACTAGTTGAAGATATCAAACTTGTTAATTCAACAATTTAATTTCTAGCATGTGATAAAGGCGTAGGTGGATCCATCATAATTGAGCACAAAGATTCAGCAGGAGAAATTCTAGTTAGCACTTCTTTATGCATAATAAATTTTATATGATTCTAATCAAAATTTATTATCATGTCACATGGTTCTTTCAAACAGGATGCATATCCTCACATAGCTTATTATTTTTAGCAAGTAAAGTTATGGGTGCACTCCAACCAATGGAAGAATTAATTTCGGCAATAGGTGCACATGAAACAACAACAATATCGTTTCATATTGTGGAGTGTCCAAAATAGATAATAATTCATTAGCCATATCACATAGTACATCCCAACCATCTACTCCAGAACTGATAACACTTATACCATTACTTTGTGCATTTAAAAACAGGTTCTAAATCAACTATATCACATAATGCACAAAATCATCAGCTAAGGCATATATTTGGTCACACAATGTAAAGCAATTCACATTGATTGGAAAGGCGACCATATTTTCATGTAATGTTGCAATCTCATTATATGAGGTATCCAAATTTTCATGACAATTATCAACACAGGGTGTAACCAATTTAGTAGGCATCAAATTGTGAACCCAATTCAATAGGTAAACTTATTTCATCAGCAGTGTGCAGAATTCAGCAGGTAATCCATCTATTCCAAAATAATCAATAGGTCTGTCAAACATGATATTTGCGGTGATACGCACAGATGAAATGACTTCTCGACTGTACATATCTCACAGAGTAGCACGACAGAAGCATTGCAGTGGTCCATGTATTACAAACTTAATTTACAAACTCAGAGAACAAGATACAAATATATTCCCAAAAGTACGGGGAATTTAAAACCGTGCCAGTTGGTTACAGCAAAAGACATAACTACACTCTCGTCTTCCATATACTAGACTTGTACTCTATGCTTCGGGATCTTCACCACGATGGTCGATGTAGTGGTCGTCGTCTTTGTCCTCCTTCGTCGCTGTCGACCCCTTGAAGACTTCATCTTCAACCCCAATGTCGACTACATTTTGATCTATTATCGGCTCTCCTCCTAATCAAAGGAATTAGAATAGAGGGATGAGTACAGAAGGTACTCAACAAGTCCAGGAATAGCAAAGAGGCGTTTGATGCACTATCTACTAAGAACGGCAACGTTCTCCAAAAGCAATGCAGTTTTGAAAGGTAAGAGAGTCAAGTTTTAATTTAAAGAGACTAATGATCTCCTGTCTCACAAGCTGCTAGGATTCCCGATGAATCCCTTTCTTGCCGGGTTCGCAGTTCTAACCGGGAACACGGAGTGACAATGCCACAATTCTATACACTCTGCAGAGGTGCACAACTGTACCCACAAACGATCATAAGCATGTACCCAAGGTGATCAGCCCCGAATCACGTACCCATGATCACAGAGCCTTTTCGCCGCCCGCTCGGTCATACTCCGCGTCGCAGTCCATATAGGACTACCGGTCCAAAATCTATTTGTGGCTAACCCTATGGTTAATACCACATTTTCAAATAAGATGTGGCTAGCCCGGCGACTAATACCACTTGTTCAAATAAGATGTGGCTAGCCCGGCGACTAATACCACTTGAATAAAATGTGGGCAGCCCTATGGCCAAACCACATCAACAACTGTGGGTAGCCCTATGGCCAAACCACCTTCCCGGTAACCGATCCCACTACCGAGGTCTTGTGTTCCCAGGGGAGTATGAACCTAGGGCAAAGGTACTTTGGCTCAGCTCCGCCCATACAGGGTATGTGGTAAGCGCGTTCGCTACGGCCCTTAAGCGCATTCGATCATTGGTTGCATTAACCTTATATGAAACATTCTCGTGTGATGAAATCCACCTTCCAATGTGCTACCCGCACCCTTTCCAGGATTTCATCACCCACCATGCCATCGCCCAAGAACCAGCGATCCAACAACAAAACAACAGTTGATTCATCTTTTAGAAAATAGATTTTGTGCAGGTTGTAGACAAGAGGGAAATTTGGAAAAGCATTCTCAACGGACATGAACAAGAAACTGGACTTGTCTGGTAACGGATAGCTAGTGGAGTTCGACTGTTCTGCCTGCTGAACTCTAGCTTCTGATCAAGAGATAATAATAAAGTCCGATAAGGACTAGTTCAAAAGATTCCAAATATGAATGCAAATGACATAGCATCGAATGCATGAGATGATGCGTGTATTAAAATCATCATCAAAGACTTTAAGCTTAAACCTTTTTAACAATCTCTTTAAAGATTTAAGACTCCTAAGAATAACTCGGGTGTTAGATGTTTTAAATCTCATGTTAATTCTTCACATAAGAGCATCCACCAATTTAACTTTTGCTTTCTTTTCTCAAGGTTGAAAGGTCATCTAGGCCCCAATATGGTTTTAATGGTTAATGGCAACCTAAACTAGAATCTAATGTTTACATTGAGTGTAAGCAGGATCTACAGGTTCCATAAAGAAAGGTTATCCAGAGAAGGATGGCCACCAAAAAGGGTACAAGGTGGTTTCAAGGACAAAGAGATGGCTGTGCTAGGTAGCTGTGCCACAGCTGAGAAGAAGCCGGTGCTGTGCAGGGAGCTGCAAGCAAGGTGATGGTGGCTTGATGCGTCAAGGGCCGTGACTTCAGTTGGTGGCAGGTGAAGCCTAGATTTGCTAGTTTCTTTGAGTCCATAGGAATCACCCGTACTATCAAGAGGGATGAAACAGTAGCAGTTGTCTAAGGGAACCTTGCTCATTGCTCAGAGTGTTGGTCAAGGGGATTGGTGCTTTGAGGCCAATTGCCCTGTGTCAATAGCTTTGCACAAAAGTATGTAGCTGTGTGAAAACCCTAGAGCTTTAGGCACCTGTGTGACACAGCTGTGTCACAGGTGGTCTTCTACTCTATGACTCAGGTACGTCTCTGTACCAGGGGAGAGCTTATAAATGCTAAGGTACCTGCACTGCGATAGGCGGTCTGATGAGTCAGAAGTCTGTCGGAGGTTCTCTCCTTATAGGTATTAGAGTGAAGTATGCTGAGGGCATGTCATGTGCCAGGACCGGGCTGAGTAGTGCGGCTATCAGCTAAGGGTTCACCTATGTGTGCTACCGGTGACACAGGTGTCGGTCTGCCTGAGCCGGGTACAGTTGGGCGTAGGGTGTAGCTGTGTCACCGGTGGTTGACACCGGTGGCTCACTTAATCCTACGTGGCAACAGGGTAACGGTCAGGTGCCTGTGGGCCCTATATATAGGGGACCAGGGGAGGACTCTGTCCTCAACCTTGCTCAAATCAGCGATTCGCATATGACCGTTGCAAAGCCTCCAACCACTCCACAAGAGCCGAGAGCCTAAGGGTTAGTTCGAGTGGGTCTGTGAGCTAGAGCACGAGCAAAGGTTTCTCCAAGAGATTGCTGCTGCATCATCTGTTACTCTTGGAGTTTGTCTGCTCCTAGACGGGTGTAGGAGTTGCTGGTATCACCCAAGCTTGTGTGGGCTGAACTAGTAGTTTGTGAAGGTGTTCTGAGGTCTACCTGCTGCAAGGCAAAAGTATCTCCACAAGCAAAAGGAAGAGTCCTGAAGGATTAGGTACTCGGAGAAGAAGCACGGTTTAGTGCTGGCTAGCTCTTAGGAGTGGTCTCTCCAACGGAGAGGTACCTTCTCTGCAAAGAGTTGGGAACTTCGGTGAAAAACCCCTGAGTCTCCTTTACTTTCTTGTATTGCATGCATATCTGCTTATACTTGCTTGCTTGTGTCTCTTAGACTTGATCTGCTAAGTTTACCTTTTCACCTGTGCTAGATCTCCTTTATACCTGTGTGTGATCACCTGTTACTCAGTTGCTTCATTCACTTGTATTCACCTGTTTCAGCACCTGTGTCACTAGCAGTCTAAGTAGAGCACCTGTGTTAGGTTAACTCTTCACCTGTGCCTTCCACCTGTGTGACAGCTGTGTGTTAATTTACACATAGTTTCTAGCTGTGTCACCTACCTGTGTCATAGCTGTCCACTATTAACTTGTGAAGTTAATCTGACAACTCAAACAAAAGATTAAACGAGGGAAATTTTATAAGCCAACTATTCACCCCCCCTCTAGTCGGCATCTCGGTCCTTTCAATTGGTATCAGAGCGGGTTGCTCTTTGATTTGGCTTAACCGCCAGAGTAAAGAATGTCGGGCTACGAGGGTAAAATACCTGTCTTTACTGGATCTAACTATGCTTTCTGGAAGAGGAAGATGCAGATGCATCTTACCGCGATCGATCCAGATGTGTGGGATATTGTTGATACAGGTTATAAGGTTGAGAAGGCTGAGGCTCTCACCATCAACGACAAGAAGAATATCCAGAATAATGCCAGAGCTGCCACTGCCATCTTCATGGGCTTGCAAGAACATGACTTTAACAGAGTCAGCACACTGGAGTCTGCTAAGGAGATTTGGGATACCTTGCAGCAGATATATGAGGGCACTGACACCTTAAAGAAGTCCAAGAGAGGACTGCTGGAATCAATTCTGGAGAGATTTGAGCATGAACATGGAGAAGACATAAATTCTCTGTACTCAAGATTAACTCTCATCACAAATCAACTGAAGGCATTGGGTTCCAACAGAGTTGAGGATGAAGATGTTATCAAGAAATTCTTATCTGTGCTGCCCAAGCCTTACAGAACCCTAGTCTTGATGCTCAAGGAGAAAGAGGGTTTCAGTAGGATGAAGCCTATAGAAGTGCTGGGAAGAATCCTCACTCACGAAATGGAGCTCAAGCAAGAGGGCAAGCACAGCTCCTCCTCAGGACCCAAGAAGAATATTGCTCTGAAGACCACTGCTCAAACCCCACTGCCAGACAGTGATAGCAGTGATGATCTATCTGATGACATGTCAAGTGGAGAAGAGAATGAGCTGCTCCTTCTTACCAGAAACTTCAGAAAATTCTATAGGAAGAAGAAGCAGTTTGGATCAACAGATAGATTCAGGGGCAAAAAGCCCTCCAAGGACAACAAGTGTTTTGAATGTGGCAAGGAAGGCCACTTCGCAGCTAATTGCCCCAGCAAAAAGAAGGACAAAGGGAAGAAGAAGGATTTCTATAACAAGAAGAGGACTTTCGGCAAGCATCCTTCTCATTCCAAGAACAAGGCTACTGCAAGAGCCTATGTAGGGCAAGCCTGGGTTTCAGATGACTCTGGTTCAGATGGAGAATCAGAAGAAGAAGAAGTCCAGGTTGCTGGGATAGCAATCTCCATGGCTGACACACCCAGTTGTGTCACAGCCAAGTCAGACAGCTCCAAGCTGAACTCCAAAGCTGATCAAGCTTCATCCACCCCTGCTTCCTTATGCCTCATAGCTAAGGACTCTAAGGTATTGACTGAAGATGATTTCCCTGATTATGCTGAACTAATGGATATCTTAGAGAGAACAGAGAAGGGATACTGCAGGGAGAGGAAGGAGAATATATCCCTTAGGGATAAGCTGAGGGAGCTGAGAGAGACCTGTGATGAAATCACAGATGACAGGGAGGATCTCAGGCTGAATCATGAGAACCTGGAGATGGCTCATGAGAAGCTCAGATCAGCACATGAGCTTCTCCTCAAGGAGCATGAAGAGTTAAAGGCAAAGCATGCCTTATGCATTGATATTTCTGATAATATTGCTGAAGCTATGCCTTTACCTGCTCCTACTGTCATTGAATCATGTTTAAACTGTGCCAGCAGAATCAATGTTCTAACATCCACACGTGGAGTGGTAGATAACTCTAAAGAGGCCTCAACCTCTAATGTTACTAACTCTGTGGATGCAGCTGAGCACAACAAGCTCAAGGAAGAGCTAGAAGAGCTTAAGAGGCTCATGAGAAAAGGTCTCTGCAGTGCCAACATTGGCATGCAAAACTATCAGCTTATAAGAGCTGAAATGTTGAGAAAGAATGAAGGCTGAAGAGGCTTGGGTTATTCTACCTCTACTGCTAAAGATAAACTGCCTGCTGCCACTAACACTTGTCTTGCAGCAAAATTTGTGAAACAGGCAGGAAATAATGACAACAAGAGTGTTGGTCATGAGCAGAGAAAGAGGAATGAAGCAAGCATTCCTTCTAACCCAGGTTATGTTTTGCAGAAGAACATGAAGGGAAAAATAGTGACCAAGTATGTAGGTCGCAGGCGCCTGGTGAAATGGTTGTCTGCCATCTGGGTGCCCAAGGCTATTCTTGCCGGTGTCACCGGTGGCTTACACAGCTGTGTACCCACCTGTGTCACAGACAGATCTAACAGGCCACTAACCCATGTGTCTAAGGTTGTAGGTGATTGCTAGCCAAAGAGGATCAAAGTCATATCATCTGTTGCTGATGCTGCTAACCTTAAACACACATATGCTATATATACATCTGCTACTTCTGCTTGTGATAAAACTGCAAAGGGAACCAAACATGTTTGGGTCCCTAAGTGTCATCACTAATCTTGCAGGAAACTGTCTCCAGTGGAACTGATTGGATTGTGGACAGTGGATGTACACAACATATGACTGGAGGCAGAGAGGAGTTTGTAGAGATCACAAGTGAAAATCTTCTAAGTAAACATGTGATCTATGCAGACAACTCTAAAGGAAAGGTAAATAGCATTGATAAAGTTGCCATTTCTGAGAATCACTCCTTATCTAATGTAATGCTAGTTGATCAGATAGGCTATAGGCTGATGTCTGTGTCACAGCTGTGTGACACAGGCATGAAAGTTACTTTCTATCCTGAAAAGGTTATAGCTTCCAAACTATCTGATGATTCTCAAGTGTTTGAAGGATGCAGGTCTGGTAAGCTATACACTGTGAATTTCTATGAACAGCCTGCAGCAGCTCCATGGTGTCTAATGGCCAAGACCAGTGCTGGATGGCTGTGGCACAGGCGGCTAGGACATGCAGGGATGAAGCTCCTAAACAAGCTGAGCAAACATGACTATGTTATAGGCTTGGAGAAGGTGAAGTTTGAAAAGGACAAACCCTGCAGTGCATGTCAAGCCGGCAAACAAGTTGGAGCTGCCCATCGACCTAAGAACATCATGACAATCTCCACTCCCTTCGAGCTCATTCACATTGACCTCTTTGGTCCAATAACCTATGAGAGCTTAGGAGGTAACAAATATGGCTTTGTCATTGTAGATGATTTTTCTAGGTATACTTGGGTGTTCTTTTTGAAGGAGAAGACACAGGTGTACAAGAAATTCAAGCATCTCATTGTCAGAGTACAAAATGAGTGGAAGGTGAATCTTGTAAAGGTCAGGAGTGACAATGGGAGTGAATTCAAGAACTCCAAGGTGGAAGCATTTCTGGACAAGCATGGAATCAAGCATGAATTCTCAGGTCCATATGGTCCACAACAAAATGGAGTGGTGGAAAGGAAGAACAGAACTCTGATAGAGATGGCAAGGACTCTTCTAGATGAATACAAGACTTCACCAAGATTTTGGGCTGAAGCTGTCAATACTGCCTGCCACTCTATCAACAGGATATATCTGCATCCACTACTCAAGAAAACTCCTTATGAACTGTTCACCAACAGCAAGCCTAACATATCATACTTCAGAGTATTTGGTTGTAAGTGCTACATTCTTAGGAAAGGCAAACGCCTAACTAAGTTTGAAGCTAAATCTGATGTTGGTATATTCCTTGGTTACTCCACTAACTCCCATGCCTATAGAGTCTTTAACACTTCCTCTCAGGTTGTTGAAGAATCTATAGATGTGGATTTTGATGAGTCTTATGGCTCCCAAGGAGAGCAAGTTGCTATTGATGTAGGAAATGAGGATATTCTGAAGAAGTCCACTGGTGAGATCAGACCCACCATCAAGGAGGAGCCTGTCCCACCAAGTGATCAAGAACCCTCTACTGCATCAATCCTTGAAGACACTGGAGATCATGATATAGAGTTCGAGTGCAACCCAGCCAATGATCAACTTGACGCAGAAGCCTTCATGCACCCAGCTGTGTCACAGGAAGAACTACCGGTGTCACAGGCAACTTCACCAGCTGTGACACAGGCAGTTGACCCCGAGCCCCTTGTGATCAGCCGGCTGCAAAAGGATCACCCTGTGGACAATATCATCGGTGCCATTAATAGGGGAGTGACCACTCGATCTCGAATTGCTAATTTTTGTGAACATTACTCCTTTTTCTCAAATGTTGAACCCAAGATCATAGGTGAAGCTCTAAAGGATGCTGACTGGATCAATGCTATACATGAGGAGCTCAACCAGTTTGAGAGAAACGAAGTATGGTCCCTGGTGGAAAGACCTAAAGATCACAATGTGATTGGAACCAAATGGGTCTTTAGGAACAAGCAAGACACCAATGGACTGGTGGTAAGAAACAAAGCCAGACTTGTGGCGCAAGGATTCACACAAGTAGAAGGTCTGGACTTTGGAGAAACATTTGCCCCAGTGGCAAGACTTGAAGCCATCAGAATCCTTTTGGCATATGCTGCTCACTACAACATCAAGCTTTACCAAATGGATGTCAAGTCAGCATTTCTAAATGGTAAACTTTCTGAACTTGTATATGTTGAGCAACCACCTGGTTTTGAAAATGACAAGAAATCATACCATGTCTATAAATTGCACAAAGCACTATATGGTCTAAAACAAGCACCAAGAGCATGGTATGATACATTGAAAGAATTTCTAATCAACAATGGATTTAAAATGGGCTTAGTTGATACAACTCTATTCACTAAAAGAAATGGAAAAGAATTATTTGTGTGCCAAATATATGTCGATGACATAATATTTGGTAGTACTAACTGTTCTTTGAGTGAAGAGTTTAGCAAGCTGATGACCAAGAGATTTGAGATGTCTTTGGATGGAGAACTCAAGTACTTCCTAGGACTTCAGATTCATCAACTAAAGGAAGGGACTTTCATCTCACAAGAAAAGTTCACCAAAGACATCATCTCTAAGTTTGGCATGAAGGATGCAAAAGGTATACACACTCCCATGCAAACTAATGGCCATCTGGATCTAAATACTGAAGGTAAGTCTGCTGATCAGAAGGAATTTAGATCTATGATAGGTTCTTTGCCGTATTTGTGTGCATCTAGGCCTGATATCATGCTTAGTGTTTGCATGTGTGCTAGATTCCAAGCTAACCCTAAGGATTGTCATAGAGTGGCAATCCGCAGAATTCTGAGATATTTGATTCACACTCCAGGGTTTGGCTTGTGGTACCCTAAAGGTGCAAACTTTGAGCTAGTCGGCTATTCAGATAGTGACTATGCAGGGTGTAAGGTTGACCGAAAAAGCACCTCAGGTACCTGTCAATTCCTAGGGCACTCATTAGTGTCCTGGTCATCCAAGAAACAAAATTCAGTAGCCCTTTCCACTGCAGAAGCTGAATATATTGCTGCTGGTAGTTGTTGTGCTCAATTATTATGGATGAGGCAGACCTTGAAAGATTTTAACATATCTTTTAATCAAGTACCCCTCTTCTGTGATAATGAAAGTACAATCAAGTTAGCCAACAACCCAGTACATCACCAAAGATCCAAGCACATAGAAGTGAGGCACCACTTCCTTAGAGACCATGTAGAAAAAGGAGATATCCAGTTGTGCCATGTAAGGACTGAAAAACAATTAGCTGATATATTCACCAAGCCCTTAGATGAAACTAGATTCTGTGCCCTGAGAAGTGAATTGAATATCATTGATGTCTCTAACCTGCAATAAAAGGTTTGGCTTGGTGTCTAGCTGATGTGATTTCATCTCTGTCATTTGCATCATTGTACCTGTGTCACCCACCTGTCTCACAGGTGTGTGCATTGCATCATGCTGGAATCATATCTTATAGTCTGTAAAGTGCACTTCTTTGTGTACAAGTTTTTATCTAGATCAACTCATGTCAGTTTGAGCTTTGCTTGATTAATTTTCTGGCAAGCTGACACTGAGAAGATCACTTAAGGACTTTCTGATAGTGCTAATGCTTTCTTTCTCATCTAAATCAATCCATCTTGGTGTTCACTAGATGAAATACTTGTCACATGAGTCTCCCAGCTGTGTCTCAGGTGAATGCTTTCAAAACTCCATAGGCCAGGATATACATCTCTTTCACCTGTGTCACAGGTCCTTATGTCAGCTGTGACACAGCCACCTTATAACCTCCGGCCTATATAAAGAGTTGCTGCGTCCACACAGAAACCGCTTTGAACTCCCATACCCAAAACTTCCACCGTGCGCCAAATTTTTGAGTTCTCATCTTTTTCGCCGGTTTCGCCCTCGAAATTTCTTCAACAAGTTGGAGGAAGCTTTCCGTGGAACTCTAACGTCGATTCTTCCGCAGCAAAGTTCAATCTCGATCAAAGTAAGCCTCTGCAAAACCCTTCTTTGCGCTCAGTGATGGTCTAGGTCTTGATAGCCTAATCCAGTAGCGCATTGATTCATATTAGGGTTGGTCTTACTCTTGTGCAATCTTTAGATCTTATCCAACCAGAAATCAACCAGCAAATCGTTGTCAAACTCTAAATTCCATGAATTTGCTGTCCACCCCCGCACACAGCTGTGTCACCGCTAGGGTCTCACCTGTCACACAGGTGCGCCTATTCAACAGGCTAAGGCCTCGGTAATGCTTTAAGTCCTCACCTGTGTCTTCCCATCCTGACACAGGTGTCTAACACAGCTATTACTCTGCATCAAATGAACACCTCTTACCTACTTCTCTCTTATCTATCTTGTTTCTACAGATGTCTGGATCTGGTAATCAGTCTGAGGATATCACAGATGATCTCCCTCTTGCCATCAGAACTCAGATCATGGAAAAGAAAAACCAAGAAGAATGGGAGGCAGAGGAAGCAAGGAGACTTGCTAAGAAGCTTGATGCTGAGGAGAAAGCCAAGAGAGCTGCTAAAATCCCCCTGTCTCCAGCGGAGTTGGCAAAAAGGGAAGAAAAGAAGAAAGCTTTGGAAGAGGAAAAACGCCAAATTGAGCTGGCTGCCAAAGTTTCTGCCTCCAAGTTGGAAGAGCTTAAAGCTGTGAAAGCTGGCCAGAAGGTAAAGCAAATTCAGGAGAGAAAGAGGCTTGCAGATGAAAAGAACGACAGTTTGGCTGAAGTTAAGAAGAAGAAGGCAGATGAGAGAGCTAAGAAAGCTTCCGCCAATGATGCTGCTGTCAAAGCTAAGAGGGCGCCAGTTGTGGACACCCTCAAGAGAACCAGGGCTGCTGGTGGACCAGCTGATCTGTCCTTAAGCAAAGTTCATAAGAAGCCTCAGTCAGAAACTGTAATAGAAGCCAGAAAGAGTAAGAAACAGTAGCAAGAAGAAGAAGAGGCTGAATGGAGAGCTGAAGCTGAGCAAAGAAGATCTCACAGTGCTCTTCTCAAAAAGCTGCATGAGTTAATGGACTTATTGCCGAATGTTTTAGGAGCTGAACGAGCTGCTCTAAATTCTCAAATTCAAGACCTCAGGAAAGTAGTCTTCAAACCATCTGTTGCCCTCAAAGATGTCTCAGTTCAAATGGCTACACGGAAGACAGACAAGGCAATCAAGGAAGAGCTTCATGAGTTGCTAAGAAAAGAAGAGAAAGCTGTAGGAGATGAGAAATCAGATCTGATTCTGCAAATGGAACGCCTCTCATCTCAGCTATCTTTGGACTACAAAGAGTTATGGAGAAAATATCAGGACAACAAGTTGTACAGAAGGATAGATGCTCTATCAATGGAATTGTCCTCCTGCTCAGATGAAGCCTGTAAGAAGGTCCTGCAGGATGAGATAGCTGCAGTAAATTTAAGAATTGTCAAGTTAGATTGTTCAACTGCTCCTATCTCAGCAGTCCCTCTTCAACAAGCGAGTGCTCCAGCTCTTCAGTCAAGTGTGCCAGCTGAGTCCCAGGCAATATTCTTAGCTGGGCTAGAGATTGTACCTGCAGATGTAGAGATCCAACAGAAAGCTGCTCTTGAATCCATAGAAGATATTCTTGCAGAACTAGACTCAAGTGGAAAGCAGCTAGAAAAAAATCTAGATGATTCCATGGCCCAGCTCAGAACATCCTTCGTTGCTAAGAAGGAGAAGCTACCACCTGTGTCATTGGTGGCTAGCTCAGGCAAGTCATACCAGTGGAAAGGAAGGAAATCTCAGAGTTTAACCAGCATTGAATCAATTTCCACCTTGGATGTTCAGAAGCCATTGTCTCCTTCTCAGTTTCTAGTCTCTGAAGCTGAAGATCAAGCTGCACCAAAAGCTCAAGCGCCTTCATCTCCAATACCAGCTTCAGAAGTGTCTCCAGTGGCTGCAGAACCAACAAGTCCACTGCTGTCTCATCCAGCTGTGTCTCAGGCAGGAGAAGAAGCTCAGGCACAAGACTCTCACCGGTCTCCCTCACCTGTGCCACCGTCAGCTGACCCAGTTCAGTCAATTCATGCACCCGTGTCATCTCCTGTGACACAGGTCAGTAAGTCAGCTGAGGAAAAAGATAGCTCAGAGAGCTCATCTGATGATGGAAGGGATGTGTCTGTGACTCCTCCAAGGCCAAGAGCAGCCAGAGCTGATTCTGATGAAGATTATCAGGCAGAGAGTTCATCTCCAAGTGCCAAATCAGCAGAGGAAGCTGACGAAGAAGAAGAAGAAGAAACAGTGGCAGAACATGAGGACAGCTCTCCCAGTCACTCAGTTGGAGAAGAAGACATGGAAGAAAAGTATCATTATATCTTTTCTCATGCTCTGAGGACTGAGGCAAATCAGATGGAATTCATTTCAAGAGCTGTTGCCAAGAAATTGCCAAGGAGTGATCCCAAGAGATCCAAGAGCAAAGTTGTCTCAATGAGACCAAGTTCATTCATCAAGATGAGGTCAACAAACCCATATTTCTCAGAAGATAAGGAGTTTATAGCTCCATCTTGCTCAGACCCCAGATTTCACAATGATCATCAAAGGGGTGTATACCATGAGATTCTTGTCTCAAAAGGCTTTGTGGATTGCAAGACCATAGATTGGTCAGCTATGACAGATTCAAGACTGAGAGTAGTTCCTTCTTTGATCCAAGCCTCAGGTCTAGAATTCTTATGCAATCTCCAGTAAGATTATGATCCTGAGATCATCATGGAGTTCTATGCCACAGTTTGGATAGAACAGGAGAATCAAGATGTTATGCTCTGAAAGACAAGTGGTCAACTTCTTTCAATCACAGCTCCAGAGTTCAACAGTCTAATGCATGCCCCTCTGGAACTAGGCATGCCAAATCTTTTCAAGCTTGCACCAGTTCCTAATGAAGTCAGAAGAAAATTCTACCCAAGGAACTTCAGATTCCCTACCAAAGCCCCTTCAGATCATGTCTATTTTAAGGGTATAACCATCACAGCCAAGCATCTAATCAAGATTCTGAATGTCACTCTTCAACCCAAAGGGGGTAACACAGATGCTGTCTACAATGCAACCTGACAGATATTGGTGCACATAGCTAAGAATCAGCATTTTGATGTAGCAAGATATATCTTTCATGAGATAGATGCTGTCTCCAAGGATAAAAAGGTTAAGCTGAGGTATGGATCATACATCATGTAACCTTCAAAGAACAGGTCTTCTGGATTCTTCTCTTGATCTCTCTGTGAAGACTATTAAAACCCAGTTTAGACCCCAGGCAGATGACAATCCAGATGAGGTTGCAATCCCTGCTTTATTTGGAGACTCTCCTGGACCAGCAGTGTCATCTCCCAGTCACATAGCTGCTCCAACTGCTCCTCCAAGGTCATCACCTGTTCAATGCCAAGTCCCCACTGTTACCACAGCTGCTGCACCTGTGCCAGTCTCAGCTGATGATGATGATGATGACACCTCCTCAGTCCCTGCCAGAGCCTATCAGAACAAGATCATGCCAGTTCAATTTACTGCTCTGCGTAAAGAACACCACCAGCTTCAAGAAGAGATCTCTCATCTGAAAGCCAACATGAGTCAAGTTCAATCTCAGCTCTCAGACATGTCAAACCAGCTCTCTGAGGTTATTCAGCTGCTGAAGAGCAAGTCTTCCAGAAGCATCTCTTTCTCCTCTTTTCCTTTTTGGGTGTTTTAGTGTCAAAAGGGGAGAGAGTAGAGAGTGAGTAGAGTGGTGCAAAGGGAAAGGGGGAGAGTATGGTGTAAGGGGGAGAGCATTGGGAAATTATTTTCAAAATGATGTATCAAGACTTGGTTCTTCTTCTGTATCTTATTATGTCTTGATAACATTGTATCTTTTATGCACACCTTTTGATCTAATACATGTCTTGTGCATTCATATGCTCATTCTTATATGTTGGAGGTGGAATGCTCTGATATACACATGTTTGGTATGCTTTGATATGCTCTGATGCACATTCTGCTATGTTAAACATGTGTGAATGCTCAGATACATAGTTTGCTCTGATATACATATGTATGCTCTGATATATATACATGTCTGTCATGCCTTGGTATACATATCAAATTCTCTGATGCATGTCTTGCATGTGCTATACTCTGATATACATATGTTTGATATGACTTGCTTTGATTAATTATCAGTATCCACTTCTGTTAGACAGTGAAAATGTTAAGGAATATAATGCTCTGATCATTCATCCAACATGTCTAAACTGATAAGAATGCAAGTCATCAGAAAATACTTCCCATGCTTAAAACTTGTAAACTATGCATCACCTGTTAATCAAATCTTTTATGCACAGATTCAGGGAGAGTATATTCTAGCACCATTCACATGTTTCAATATTCCAATTCTATATATTTGAATGTGTGAAGCTTGGGTTGCCACTAACCACCAAAAAGGGGGAGATTGAAAGGTCATCTAGGCCCCAATATGGTTTTGATGGTTAATGGCAACCTAAACTGGAATCTAATATTTACATTGAGTGTAAGCAGGATCTACAGGTTCCATAAAGAAAGGTTATCCAGAGAAGGATGGCCACCAAAAAGGGTACAAGGTGGTTTCAAGGACAAAGAGATGGCTGTGCTAGGTAGCTGTGCCATAGCTGAGAAGAAGCCGGTGCTGTGCAGGGAGCTGCAAGCAAGGTGATGGTGGCTTGATGCGTCAAGGGCCGTGACTTCAGTTGGTGGCAGGTGAAGCCTAGATTTGCTAGTTTCTTTGAGTCCATAGGAATCACCCGTACTATCAAGAGGGATGAAACAGTAGCAGTTGTCTAAGGGAACCTTGCTCATTGCTCAGAGTGTTGGTCAAGGGGATTGGTGCTTTGAGGCCAATTGCCCTGTGTCAATAGCTTTGCACAAAAGTATGTAGCTGTGTGAAAACCCTAGAGCTTTAGGCACCTGTGTGACACAGCTGTGTCACAGGTGGTCTTCTACTCTATGACTCAGGTACGTCTCTGTACCAGGGAGAGCTTGTAAATGCTAAGGTACCTGCACTGCGATAGGCGGTCTGATGAGTCAGAAGTCTATCGGAGGTTCTCTCCTTATAGGTATTAGAGTGAAGTATGTTGAGGGCATGTCATGTGCCAGGACCGGGCTGAGTAGTGCGGCTATTAGCTAAGGGTTCACCTATGTGCGCTGCCGGTGACACAGGTGTCGGTCTGTCTGAGCCGGGTACAGTTGGGCGTAGGGTGTAGCTGTGTCACCGGTGGTTGACACCGGTGGCTCACTTAATCCTACGTGGCAACAGGGTAACGGTCAGGTGCCTGTGGACCCTATATATAGGGGACCAGGGGAGGACTCTGTCCTCAACCTTGCTCAAATCAGTGATTCGCATATGACCGTTGCAAAGCCTCCAACCACTCCACAAGAGCCGAGAGCCTAAGGGTTAGTTCGAGTGGGTCTGTGAGCTAGAGCACGAGCAAAGGTTTCTCCAAGAGATTGCTGCTGCATCATCTGTTACTCTTGGAGTTTGTCTGCTCCTAGACGGGTGTAGGAGTTGCTGGTATCACCCAAGCTTGTGTGGGCTGAACTAGTAGTTTGTGAAGGTGTTCTAAGGTCTACCTGCTGCAAGGCAAAAGGATCTCCACAAGCAAAAGGAAGAGTCCTGAAGGATCAGGTACTCGGAGGAGAAGCACGGTTTAGTGCTGGCTAGCTCTTAGGAGTGGTCTCTCCAACGGAGACGTACCTTCTCTGCAAAGAGTTGGGAACTTCGGTGAAAAACCCCTGAGTCTCCTTTACTTTCTTATATTGCATGCATATCTGCTCATACTTGCTTGCTTGTGTCTCTTAGACTTGATCTGCTAAGTTTACCTTTTCACCTGTGCTAGATCTCCTTTATACCTGTGTGTGATCACCTGTTACTCAGTTGCTTCATTCACTTGTATTCACCTGTTTCAGCACCTGTGTCACTAGCAGTCTAAGTAGAGCACCTGTGTTAGGTTAACTCTTCACCTGTGCCTTCCACCTGTGTGACAGCTGTGTGTTAATTTACACATAGTTTCTACCTGTGTCACCTACCTGTGTCACAGCTGTCCACTATTAACTTGTGAAGTTAATCTGACAACCCAAACAAAAGATTAAACGAGGGAAATTTTATAAGCCAACTATTCAGCCCCCCCTCTAGTCGGCATCTCGGTCCTTTCAAAGGTTTTAACATGTTCTATTCAATCCAATGTCCTTAACTTGGTCAAGATTTCAAGAAAATTAACTTAGGTTTCACTCTCTTTTTATAGAATAATACATGCTACTCAATTTAAAAATAGTTCATAGTTTAGTTTATTTTTAAATCTACTTCTAAAAAGATCCATTTTGAGCTTAGACAATTTGTTCCAATTTCCTTTCATTTCTATTTTAAAAAAAATTAGAAACCTATACATGTAACATTTTTAATACATATATACCTTTCCTTTTAATCTTCTTATCATTTTAATTCTTTTTCTATTTCTCCTTTTTATTTCTTTCTCTTTAATTTTTCTTTCGGCCGGCCCCCATTAGGCCCAAACCGGTTGCCTCACTCATCCTTTCCCCTAATCTCTCTTCCTCTCTCTCCTGACCCGTGCGCCGCCGATGCCTTTCTCCACCAACACCACAGCGCCGCCTCCCTGGGGTGCTCGTCCGGGCTCAGCCCTGCCGCCGGTCATCTCCTCTTTCCCCCAAGCGCTCCAGGTGCCGTCTCCTCGGATCGCACGAGCCTAGGGCTCGCCCGGCCCCTCACCACGCCACGGTGGCCTCTCGGATGCCGCCTCCTTGGCGCCGCTCCGCTCAGCATCGCTCCGCTTGGTCGCTCCACACCCGGCCGCCCCACTCGGCCCTCTTTGAGTGGTCGCCGCCACCTAACCCGAACCCGTCACCACCTTGGTCGCCTCGCCACGGCCGCTGCCCGGGTCGGATGCGGCCAGCGTTGCAGCCCCATCGCCGGGCTCCGTCGGCCCTCCTCCCACCGGTGGCGAGCCACGGTGCTCGGCCGCCAACCTCCTTCAACGGGTAAGTGTCCCTTCCCTCTAATCCCCTTTTCTCTTTGTTTAGGTTCCCCAATCTCCCTGATTCTAGGGTTCTTCAATGCGGTTCCAGTTAAAGAATAGATACTTGCTTGAGTAGTCTAATTAGGATTGGGACATTAATCCTATGATATCTCTAATTGGCAAAGGGATGTGCTGATCCGGTTGTTCAACCCTAATTGATGCCTCGGCAAAAATTCATATATAGCAATTTTAGTTGATCTCATATTGGGTGTACAGATGATACATTAGTTGGGTGCTTAAAATGATTTAAGTTAAGGCATGCTTATGTTCATACTTGCTTGATTTCTAAGCATTGTTCTACTGAAATCTTTGTGATTATAATCTCTTATGCTCAAATTGAGAGAAAAACAGATTACTATCTTGAGCCTAGCTTATGCATTCGATTTGATTCTAGTGAATGTAAGCTTGCTGTTATAAACTGATTAAGCTATGGGTGCTATACTTGATTCTAGGTGATTAGCACTAATATTTGCTATGAGAGTTACAGAACATATATATGTTATAACACATGTGTTTTACGCACTGGAAAAGACAACCCTACTACACTAGATTTATAGCTGATCTAGTTTGTTAGTCATAATGTTCTATTTGAGAAAGACTGAGAATGGTATACCAAAGTTGATAAGAACAGAATCTAACTTGGTCTTAGTTGTTTTTCTGCGTTTCTTTTATATACGTAGATGCGTATATCAATTCATTTTCTGTTAAGAACAGATGAACTACCTTGTTCCTAAGCTGGGCAAGACTTGGCTTCTTTGGTCTTGCTCCTTTCTTCCCTTGGCTGATCTTCCTCTCACCACAACCCTTGGTCCTTGGTGGTCTCCCCTCTCTTCCTCTAGTTCTTGGTGGCCTTCCTCTCCTTACTTCAGCTCCTGATGGTCTTGCTCCTCAGTGACTTCTTGTTTTTGAGCTTGGCTGCTATGGTATAGCTCTAAGGCTGGTTCTTCCTCCTCTATACGGTTATCATGGCTTTGATTGCCATGCTATGGCTTGCTTGAGTTACTCCTTGAGAAGATGGTGGTGTTGCTATGGTGTCTACGGCAGATGTGGTGTTTGCTACTGCTGCTGCTACTATGCCATAGCATTGGTTATCTCTTCCTTATTCACTAGTCTATCTATTCGGTGGAAATTATTCTTGCCACCTCCTGCTTGCACTATAGCTGGCTGTAACACTCTTTTACAGCCACCTATTACCTGATGGCTTTGGTGGTAAGAAATTGACTTGGGTCAATGGATATGGCTGCTGGATAAGATCATTCGATGGATCGATGCCTATCTATTCTAGATATTCTCTTGATGAATAGTTGTGGCTGCTGGCTATTTACCTCAATGGATTCGTTGCCTTAAAGCTTAAGGAATGTAGCTAAAGAATAGCTACAAATGAATGGTTGCCTTATCTCAAATTCTTTGCTTTTGCAAAAATAATTTCATTTTCAAAATAAAACTCATGGAGGCATTTTAGATTAGGAAAAATAAAATTATTTTAAATATTCTTCTCACCTCTTTTCTCTTTAACATATAAAATATTAGATTTTTGTCCGGTGAGGGTCTTAGCCACGTGGCCCTCGGACATTTTCGAAAATAAAATGTTTTACAAAAACTATTTTCGAAAACTAAAAATTATTTTAGGTCGTCGGCACTATTTTGCCCCCCGCGGCTAACCCTGCGGATATCGGCGGAACTGTGCCGATAAGACCACTTGTATTTAAGAACCATGTTTTCAAAAACCCTTGCCTCCTACAGCAACGGTGTGATTCCAACAGTCTCGAGTGCCCATACTCGATGACCCTGGATAACCGCCAACATTTCCGAAGGGTTTCCCCTTCGGTTCCCGATGCTTCGCTACAGCGCAAGACCTAAAGATTTGAGGACTTGAAGACTCAAGAATTAGGTTTAGACCTTGTATAGGTAGAACATTGTGTTATGTAATCTTTTTTTCTTTTTCTTTATTCATTTGTGTCGCGGGGATT
>JAGXJF010000182.1:0-75184 GCA_019208055.1 Stipa capillata
ATATCATCCTTTTGCCTCACGATACGTTACACAACCCGAGGCGAGACTTTGATGGTATCCTGTGATCAACTCCTGATCACCATACCTAGTTATCCTCGTTACCGGTTTGTACTCTTTTCTCGTTTCCGTATTTCGGTATCCCCGTGACTAACCTTTTAGTCACAATACCTGGCCAGGCGATGCTGGACACCGTAATACCGAGTGGGCCCAGAGTGTATCTCTCCATCGCCGGATGAGCAAATCCCAGTCTTGAGATATCTAGAACCACGATATACTTTCTGGTGTACCTGAACGTCACCTTTATAATTACCCAGTTACGGAGTAACGTTTGATGACCCAAAGCAACCATCCGGTATCCGGGTCTACGATATTCTCATGGTCTAAGGATGCAAATAAACGTTAACACATAATGAGAAGATACTGACAACATATTGACGAAGTGATCTCACGATTTTTTTTATAAATAATATTTTTAAAATCAGAAATTCTAAATTTGGATGTCTAGACTCAAAAATTACAAAACTATACGTCTGTCGGCCAACGGTTAGCCGACAGCGCGTTTGTTGGCCAAACCGTCGGCTAACAACGGCGTTGTCGGCCAAACCGTCGGCCAACAACGGCGCTGTCGGCCGACGGTCGACCGAGTAGCGCGCCGAAAGCAGCGGGTCCCGTAGTCGGCCCGGCCGGACGCGACGTCCAGCCCGCTGTCGGCCGACCGTTGGCCAACATGGCTAACGCCAGCCGCTCTGGCGTTTGACTACGAGGGCAAACGCCACCGTCAATGGCGTTTGCACTGCATATCAAACGCCAGAAGAAGTGGCGTTTGGACTGCATAGCCAGACGCTCGCTATTTCGGCAAAACAGAGCGTTGCCCAGCGAAGGTCGATAAACGCCAAAGTACCTGGCGTTTGCGCTGTATATCAAACGCCAGAAGCAGTGGCGTTGGAAATTATTGCATTTGATTGTTAGACTGATATATATGATAAGCCTAAACGATCGAGGTCTCGTTTGTAAAGAACGAATTTAGATCCTATATTCTTCCCCTCTTCTTCCCCTCTTTTTTCTCTCTTTTCTTCCCTCTTCTTCCTCTCATTTCTTCTCCTTTTTCCACTCTTTTCTTCCTCTCCCTTCCTCTTCCTCCCCGTAACTCCCCTCCTCTCCTTTGCTCTGTTCGGAGCACTGGCAGCAAGCTGCGATCTGCCTCCTGCCCCTTGTCCCTGCCGCACATGTCATCATCCCCGCACCCACACTGTTTAAACTTAAGTTCGATGAAGTTATAATTTGTAGAATACGTACATATCTCATCCTCGGTGGTAATTTGTAGCAAACACCAATCAACTTATTTGAGAATAGCCGTCACCAACGTCGATAGTAAGAGGTGAAGAGGGTCGAGGTTATCTTGGATGTCCCACCCTCACATTTGAACTAAAGCCGCTTTGATTCGCTAGCTTAAACAGTGCATCGAGGGGTAATTCGTCAAAAAAGGCTGAATTGAAAAAGAGAGATAGGACAACATTCCAGGGCTTGAAACACGAAAAATGTCATGGGATTCGTACTTCAAACACAGTTCAGTATGACTACAGATAGACATAATGCAAAAGGAACTGTTGCGAATGTACGGCTAAAAAAAAACTACTCCTGCTCGTCTCCCTGGTCAGGTCCTCCTAGGCCTCCCTGTGGTGCGGCGGGTGCGGCGGCTCGACGAGTACGACGACGTGGTCTCTTGCGAGGACCTGACAGTGTCAAGGGCTACGGCAGCTGTGGCTGACGGTGACCCTGCCGTAAATCGGCTCCTCCTGAGGCGTGTGAGGAGGCGACTGTGTGGCCTGAGTGGGTGGTGGTGGCGGAGTCTAAAACGCCGGGAAGTGAGGAACAATCCCTGAAACCATCTGCGCCGTGCCACACGTCGCTGTACCCAGAAGTATCTGACGAACTCGGGAACGCCAAAAACAGGAACCGTTTCACCTACAGTTAACAATCATTTTCACTAATATAATCCAGCAACATACTAAGAGCATATTACCAATACAGCTTTACCTGTATTGTGGACCATCACAGACTGCGGATTGTACCAGTACGAGCCACCCGCCTGCGTCGGGACTGGCGGTGCCGGCTGCGGTGTCCACTGTGGCTGCTGCAGCCACGACGAGCCATTCGGACGTGCCCGGACAGGCGGTGCTGTCTGCGGTGTCCACTATGCCTGTTGCTGCCACGACGAGCCACCCGCCTGCGTCGGGACAGGCGGGGGCTGTCTGCGGTGTCCACTGTACCTGTTGCTGCCACGATGAGCCACCCGCCTGCGTCGGCAGAGGTGGTGTAGGGGCTGGTGACGACTGTCGTTACTGATGCCACGAGGAGCCGCCGGCCTGCGTCGGGAGAGGAGGACGAACCTGGACTTGCGGCTGCCACGACGAGGACGAGTGCCGCGGGGGACGGTGCGCGTGACGACTATGCCGTGGAGGCGCGACGTCTGACGCGCGCGCACAGGTCAAAGTCTCGAAGATCTTCCGAAGCTTGCCATTCAGCCGCTCCCAAGCCGATCGATGCTCGGAGGAAGTGATCTGAATCCCCAGGTCAAGTCAGTTAATAAGTGCGGCAACCTCCTCCTGAGCCTCAAGCGTCATCTGTGCCTGCAAATGCGAAAATAGCTATTAGTTGGTACGTACTAGTGTTCTCGATATTTCGTACGAAATTTAGACAACCGTGGCACTAACCGCGTGGTGCCTGACGCCAACAACAGAAGCAGCCGGGTAGTGATTCGACATGCGGCCCTGTTGCATCTCATCTGGGTCGGCACGCGGTACGTAGAACAACCTCGTCCCGGAGCGGTACCACTGGAGGTACGCATCGTACTCCGCTGGATCGAAGGCCGTGTCCTCGTGCCAGAGATCTGCGCTTGCCGTCGACCACCGTTCGACAAACGGCGCAAGGTGTCGTGCCCAAGTTGTAGCCGTCTTGCTTCCACCCTTGCGGGTGTACCTACATTTCATGGTTATGTTCGTGCGAACTGACGAAACGATATACCAGTACTATTATTTGACAGTGCGACCTTCTGTGCTCGTACCTGTGGATGTGAGGCTGAAGCACGGGCGGTGCTGGGGGAGGACACAACTGTCGTTTGCCGAATTGACGCATCACTCGGTGCACCGTTGTTATCTCAACAGCGACGTCGAACACCACGGTTGCCTTCGTCAACCAGTACTCCTGGTCTCTGGTACACAAAGCTGAGATCCCGCTAAGCGCTCGTCGCGCCAACGCATCTTGACTGTACGGCTCCCAGATCACCTGGCTAGGATGCAACGTATCAAACTGAGAGGTGAAAGCTGGGTAGCAGTTCCTGACCTGTTCGCTAGCATATCGTACCTGTCGGGAATAAAAATAATTAGTACGAACGCAAATAAATGAAGGAATTTTTAAGCCATATTAGCTATAAAACTAACCCGTCTCCGTGTCCAGAATGTCCCAAGAGTAGGCATGTCGATTAGGCCCCCCATGGTACTCCGAAGCATCGTACGGTTCGTCGAACTGCAGGGTCGGCCGTCCGATCGGGAATCGCTCGTACGACCAAAGCTGCAACAGAAGTGGGCACCCCAGCACCGCCGACTTCTCGGCGCGCCTGGTGCAAGCATTACACATGCCTCTCAAAGTGGCGGCCAGGACGGCTGAACCCCAAACTCCTCTGAACTATGTCCTCACGGCAACGTGCATCCGCGATCTCCCGTGCTACTCCAATGTAGCGAGCGTCAACAGTGGTCACGTGGTTGGACGTGAACATCACCTTGTCGAAGAGCCACAAGATGTACGCCTCCAAACAACGGTCAACCTGCAGCTCTGTAAGTGCGATAGCGGGGTAACCTAGCGCACCGATCTACACGAAAAAAATGACATAAGAAAGGTAATACACTTTTAAAGTAAGTTTGCAATGAATAAGAAAGGCGGTCGGAGTTACCTGAAAGTTGCGCAACCACTGCCACATAGGCCCGTTTCCATCTCGGACCAACTCCCTGACCCCCTGAGCAACACCTGCGAAATGGAACACTATGTCCTCGTGCCAACCTACTGGAGGCTCCAACGGTCCAACTGCGGCTCCAGCCAGCGGTAGCCCCAGCAAGAACGAGACGTCCTGGAGAGTAGGCGCCATCTCTCCCCAAGGAAAGTGTAGGGTGTGAGTCTCAGGCCTCCAACGGTCCACTAAAATAGGTGATCAGTGAACGGTCGTAACAAAAACGACGAGACCGCTCATTGTACTGCTCTCGTGGCTCCTCATCGTCGTCACCTTGCGGCATGAGCCTCCACTCAGCCGCGGTTGCCTCAACCATCCGCGCCAGCGGTAGGAGACCCGCCCAAGCCAACCTGTGCAACAAATTACGAACAATAAATCATGGGTGAAGTTATGCAATGAAGAATAGCTCGAACAATGTACGTAACTAACATACGCACCTGTCAACCCACTGTGGGTGTATCATCCAATCCTCCTGAGGCGTGCGAGTGATGAGCACGGGAAGCTTTTCGCCCTCCTCCAGTAGCCTTCCTCGGTGTCGTACGTCAACCGTAGGGTCCAGATGACGATACGGGGCCATACCTGCGGTAATAATGGATTCATTCAAATATAAACGTGCATGAGTTAGGAACTTAAAAACTTGACGATTATTACGAAGTTAAGAACTGTTAGAAGAATTACGAACTTACGAACTTATGCATTCTCACAATAATTACGAACTTACACACTTAAGCATTCTTACAACAATTACGAACTTACACACTTAACGATTCTTACAACAATTACGAACTTAAGCATTCTCACAACCGAACTTAAGCATTCTCACAACAATTACGAACATACACACTCAATCATTCTTACAACAATTACGAACTTACACACTTAAGGGTACGAAACTAAGTCGAATGCAGAATTTCGTATGTATCATTTCACCGCTCCGCTGCTGCATCGGCAGGTGCCGATGTGGTAGCGCCAGTTGCAGAAGCCCCCGGCCCTTGTTTCTGTAACTCAGGACAGTACTTCTTTCTGTGCCCATACCTGGAGCAGTGCATGCACTGTCTAGTTGGACCACCAGCCTTCGATTGGTCCATGTCGTTACGAATACGACGAACCTGCCGTCGACCTCGTCGTACCTGGAGTAGTCTTAAATCTGGGATGTATTCCCTTTGAGCCTCGTCTACCGTGTTGAAGTTCCCAACTGCACGGAAGCCACTTATCTCCCCGCTCCAAGTACATAGCACGGCTTGCTTCAGATAGTACGGTGACACGAATGAGATTGAATCCATCCCTATTTGGCCACATGCAGCAAGCACATGAGAGCAAGGCAGGTGCAACAGCTTCGGTTTGTTGCATGTGCACCTGCAGGTGGGCGTGGCTTCCATTCCAATTGTAACCTCATGCGTCTTCGTCTCGTTCGAAGCCCCAAAACCTGATTTATCCCTCAGTCGTATCTCGTACCTCCTTTCTACGTTGCCAATACTGTAGACTGTGTGCCCTAATCCCTTTTTAATCTTATCGTCCATGTACTCCATGATCTTCGCGCAGTACGGGGTCGCTGGAAAATTGTTCATATGCAGTGCAGCATTTCTGTACCTCTCTTGAAAGTACCTCACGGTGCCATGCAGCGCACCCTCCACGATAGCAGTTAGAGGTAAACCCCGCTGCCCTCTAAGCACGAAGTTGTACACCTCCGCAAGGTTGGTCGTCATGATGCCGTACCTAGCGCCATGAGTGTCATGAAACAAAGACCACTTCCCGGGCGGCTCTTTCTCTATCCACTGAGAGAAACTCTTTATTTGTTTCGCCGTCCTCCTCCTCATACCAGGAGGGTCAATTCCTGGAATCGCAGAAAGCTCACGTGGCTCTTCTTCTGGGCTAAGTACCTCACTTTTTTTCTTGCAATCAGAGATCTCGCGTTTAGTGAAGTCATCGAGCTTCTTCCATAAAGTTTTATACTTCTTCTCCTGATTCTGCTTGCATAGCCTCTTGAACAGATTCATGAGGCGCTTATTCCTAAACTGGCTAAAGAAATTAGCCCCTAGATGGTGCATGCACCATCGGCTTTGCAGATCTTCCCAAGATTGAGGTTCATCCGCCGTTGGTTCCTGAAGTGTCTTCACTGCTTTCAGTATGCCAGGATGCCTATCATGAATAACACATACGTTGTCCTGATTCTTCACTACTCCGTGCTTAAGCTGCCTGAAGAACCATAACCAGCTAGAAAAGTTCTCACCCTCGACGAACGCCATCGCTAATGGCAGGATCTGATTGTTGCCATCCACACCAATAGCCGTGAGGATCTGGCCCTTGTACTTGCCTGTTAGAAATGTCCCATCCACGCACATCACCAGACGACAATGCCTAAAAGCTTCAATACATGCACCGAAGGAGAAGAAAGCTCGGTTAAGCACTTTGTAGCCTGGAAAATGCGGGTTTCACCGAGTGCTGTATGTCCACATGTGTCCCCAGGTTCTGGAGGAGGAGTGTATAAAGCAGACGGGACAGGTTATCGTATGAGTCATAGAAAGTGCCAAAGCGCATCTCCATGGCCTTTTGCTTAGCCCTCCAAGCCTGCCCGTACGGGATTTCGTACTTGTACCTGCTCTTTACTGCAACTTGTATGTGCTTTGCTTCCATGTCTTTCTTCTCCACTACTCCCTCCGTCCCAAAATATAAGGCCTCTTTGTTTTGTCCTAAGTCAATGTGTTTTAAGTTTGACCAAGTTTATATTAAAAAATATCAACATCTACACTATCAAATAAATACACTATGAAAACATATTTCATGATAAATATAATGACACTAATTTGGTGTTGTGGATGTTGATATTTTTTAATATAAACTTGGTCAAACTTAAAGCACATTGACTTAGGACAAAACAAAAAGGCCTTATATTTTGGGACGGAGGGAGTATCTCGCTGTACATCAGTTCTGCGATGAGAGTGGATGTCAGGTTGGGGTGCCGTGCTAGGACATTGGTTCGGACGCAAGTGTGCGGCACGACGTTGGTCACGACCCAATTCACTTCATACTTCGGCACATGGGCGTGCACCTTGCTTTCACAGCCACTAGCCGCACATGTTAACGTTAGATTATTTGGGGAGGATATGTCGGTCCTGAAAATCCTCTGCGTTGACATGGCCCATTGCGTGACTGCACGCTTCAATTCTTTTTTGGTAGCGTACATCGAACCAATCTGAATCTGGTTCCTATTATATTCCCAAGCAGAATCATGGCCATCGTTCACAGTCATGGCACCAAGAATTTTCTGATTCCATGCACTCGGAATCGGGGGCGCTTGACTGTTATCTTCGTCATCGCTATCTTCGTCAACATCATCCACCATTCCATCTTCATCTTCCTGTTCCATTACCTCCTGCATGGACTCGAAATCCTCTGCTTCATCCGCCTGCCCCGTCGGACCTACTTCTGCCGGTTGACTGCTCTGCCCAGCTTCCCCACCTTGCCAAGCTGGTTGAACTACCTCATCCACCTGCGGTTCTGGATTGGTCTGCTCCGCTTCATGCCACCACCGCCTTCTGACCTAGCACCCTTCAGGATGGCTTGCACTAGTGCAACCGGACGACTTTGCCTAGCTTTGCAAACCCGCATCCACGATCTCCAGTCTCTAGTACTCTCGATCGGCAATAAGTCCCATTTAATATCAGTGCAAGACTTAGTGAAGACTGCCTGAATGGTCACAGCATATAGTGCAGGATCCATCGAGAAGGTACATGTAAGCCAGTGATTGGCTTCCTTAAAGTTCAGCCTCTCCGGATCAGATATAGGCAAATCAACATGGCTGAATTCACTAAGATCAACCCCACTTTGATTTGCTCGGACAACCCCGGCACCGTAGTACACCGTCATATTTACTACCTCCGACATACCTATCATAACATAAATTTTTATCTTCGTCACATTCTTGGTGAGACATGCAGTTCTATTTCGTCGCGCGACTGCTAAATTCTTTCGTGCTAAATGTAGGTCGAGTACACGTTCACGACGTGTACAAGGGTGATCCGGAACACACCAGGGCTATCAACCGACAGATCGGGATAGAACTTTTAGCACGATCGAATTGAACACGTAATAATTAACCAAACTAAACAACAACATTCTACATGTCTCATAATTACTAATTACTTCGACCTTACTTAACAATTTTTTTCCTGACGTCTACTCAGAAGTACATATTCTATTCCACGGGACGTAACTAAACTATTAATTTAAACTTCTTTAAAACATCCAAAATAAATATGCACGTAATCCTACTAAACTAGTTTTTAGAGCATCCTAATTAAACTAGTTTAGAGCATCCTAAATTTTTTTGTACGTGCATATCCATACTAATCATATTAAACTAGTTTAGAGCATCCTAATTAAACTACGACAAGAAGTACAACTATACTAGTATATATTTACGTACGTAACACATAGTAACCATAATACTCGTGCTAATAAACATACTTAAGTTGAGAAATTTTTTTTACCGTCGATGTCGAGTTCTATCCTGCGGGTTCTCTCCTTCCTCCTCTCCTCTCTTCTTCCTCTTCTCCTCTCCTCTTCTCTTTTCTCTCCTCTTCTCTTTTCTCTCCTTCTCCCTCTCCTTCTTCTTCTTCCGCTCTTCTCTTCTTTCTTCCTCTCCTCTCCTCTCTTCTCCTCTTCTCTTTTCTCTCCTTCTCCCTCTCCTTCTTCTTCTTCCTCTCTTCTCTTCTTTCTTCCTCTCCTCTCCTCTCTTCTCTTCTTTCTTCCTCTCCTCTCCTCTCTTCTCTTCTTCTCTCCCTCCTTCTTCCTCTCCTTCTTTCTTCCTTTCTTTCTCTTCTCCTCTTCTCTTTTCTCTCTGGAACCCGCGCAGGCGATGGGAAATAGGGGGAGTAGGGGGCACAGGGCGCTGGAGGCCCAAAAAAAGGCGTGCATGGGGCGTTGTTGGCCGACGGTTTGGTATGCAGTGCAAACGCCATTGACGGTGGTGTTTGCCTTCGCAGTCAAACGCCAGAGTGGCTGGCGTTAGCCATGTTGGCCAACGGTCGGCCGACAGCGGGCTGGACGTCGCGTCCGGCCGGGCCGACTACGGGACCCGCTGCTTTCGGCGCGCTATCGGTCGACCGTCGACCGACAGCGCCGTTGTTGGCCGACGGTTGGCCGACAACGCTGTTGTTAGCCGACGGTTGGCCGACAAACGCACTGTCGGCTAACCGTTGGCCGACAGACGTATAGTTTTGCAATTTTTGAGTCCAGACATCCAGATTTATAATTTCTGATTTTAAAAATATTATTTATAAAAAAAGGTCGTGATCTCGCAGTATCTCATAAGGGGGTCTATCCAACACCATTATTACCCTAACAATGTGTTCCCATTATTGCTGGCATCCTTGTTACATTAACAATGCCCATGATCAGGAAAACAAGACCATCAACAATACATGAGCTAGCCTAGAGGCCTGACTAGGGATCTGAATGGTGTTTATTATTCCACACATGCAATTAGGTTTTCCTTTGAATCTCATATTCAAGAACCAATGCAATTCTAGCATAGAACATAAACTTAATCATGAACATGAAAATAGAATAATAACAACTTTATTATTGCCTCTAGGGCATATTTCCAACAGACCTTGCAACACAATTGAACCTAACATGCTAGTGATTCGCCATCACATAACATATCATCATCAAAGAATAGCAATCAAGTATTTCATCTAAATCACAAGCATAGCATGAAAAGAATTGAAGGAATCTTAGCGAGCCACTTTGTGAACTTGCCTTGCTGGGATTGATCTAGATCACAATAATAATCGGCTTCGTTATACTCCTCGTTGCTCGATTCTACCGAATTGAAACCCAAAATATCGAAACAAAGCAATAAAGAACTTTAGTCAAAACCAGCAAGTATAAAGGTTCAAAAATGCATGAGGTGAACCCTAACATGTAGAAGATGCCTATATGAAACTAATGCAATTGGATTGGTTCAATTTGCACTACTAGAACTTGAGATATGTATTTGTGAAGGGTATAATTAATCATTAGAGCTATTTAACATATTCTTCTTTTAAATGTTGCAAAATTAGAATATATATTAAGAGAATGCTATGTTGAAATAAGGATGAAGTTAAATCTTGATATGGGATGGGTTTCCAATCAGAGCTAGGATGAGATTTCAGCTATTCATGCTTGAACAAATGGTTTAAGATGGGGCATACTGAATTTCAGGAATGTGCATGAACGGTAGCATGATTGAGACCTACATTGTTGAACCATATATTTCAAGCGTTGAATTTATAACAAGTAATTACTTCTTTTGGAAAATTATATGCATTTTCTATAAGCTTTGGAAATGTAATTAGTTGTTAACTATTTCCTGTCTTCTTCTCAGTAAAGAAAACAGTATATCAGTTATCCTCATACCTAGCTGGAATTGATCTATGGAAGATGACAGGTGTACGTGGTAATTAGCATGATAAGCATTAGTGCTTAACTACGAACTTGGCATGTGAGCTTAATTGGTCATTCCTATATCAGTTAGAGCAAGATTCTAGGTTTACTTTGGGATCATGGTAAGTGGGTTTCATAGATCAGTGGCTTATTAATTTACTAAAATCTTACTTTGAGTGACTGGTTAGTGTTTGACACTGATTATCCCAAGTCTGATATTACGGTAGAGCTTGACCAATTAACTTGGGTACTTACTAATTATCAGCACCCTCGTGAGACTAAAGTTAACCATGGTGAACTATTGGGACTAATTTTACTTAGTTAATAAATTATTCATATGATTAGCTGCCACTATCCTCTAATTGCAGCTTAGCTAGCAGCATCAGTTCAATAATCAGGTTGACATGTTTTAGCTGGAGTATAGCAATTAATTGCAAGGGTGATTATTGGGTCAGTTAAGTATGAAGTTACAACTGATTGGAATTAAGCGTCTGGTGCTCAATTGCGCTAAAAGAAGCATCAGTTATGCGTCTTAACAGTATACACAACATTTGTTCTTACATGGACTTAGCTGCTAATTCTTGCTAACCATCGGTTACTAGAAGGAGCTAGCCTTAAGGGTACTGATACGGTTATTCAACAACAACCATCAACTGTATCAGTGTATATTGATTCAACCAACGATTAGACATGTCACAAACCATTAATCAATCGGGTTAGTTAAAGCATTCTGTAAAGAAGTGGAATTACAAAATTATTGATTGGGGATTTGAAATGGTCTTAATCTGGTTCGATGGCAAATGTTAAGCTAAACAGTGATTGACCCTAATTAACCGAAGGCATTATTGCTAACGCTAATTATTCACCGGTCATCAGGGTTTAACCATCGAGTATTCTCGGTACTACCCGACGGTGGCAAGGATCCGGTACGGGGGAAGCACCGGCGGGGAGAAGGAGAGAGGGAAGGGGTTGGAGGCGGGTCTCACCCTCGGCGATGCACAGGGATTGGTGGCGGAGGTCGGAGGAGCAAGCCCCGGTGGTGAGCGGCAAGGGCGAGCGGCAACGGGTCCGAGGCGGTGCCTGGAGGCGACCTGCGGCGGAGTGCTTCACGGAGGAGGCAGTCGGTGTGGATCCTGGTGGAGACGGGGAGCCCCGCGATGGCGGCGTGAGCTCGGAGAAGAGGGGCACCGGCGGGCGTCGTCTGTAGCGGCGGGAGCTGCAGGCGCGAAGAGCTGCGGTTGTAGACAGTGGTGATGCTAAGGGCAGGTCACCGGCAGGCGGCGGAGGCTATCGGCGGCAGCTACCTGGGCGGCAGGCGGCCCGTTGGTGGCAGTGGTGGCGGAGGGATGACCCGGCGGAAGGCGGTGACTGGGTGGCGGCGAGGTTGAACTTGCGAGCACGTCAATGAAGACGCTGGCGGCAGAGCTTCTTAGGTGCGCGGCTTGGGGCAACGGCGAGCTCGTCCGCGCGATTGGAGGAGGTGAGCTCGGGAGGATGCGGTCGATGGCGAGACTGGCAGCGGCGCAAGGGGGAAATGGAGGGGGCGGCGGAAGGAGGAAAAAAGGAGGGGCCGGAGCGCCCGAGGTACCCCTTTATAGGGCGCGGATGGGGAGGTCGAGGGAAAGGAGCAGGGCACCGGCGAGGTTGTCGGCCGTGGTGCGCGGCGCGCGACGGGCGTCCGACCACTCGTTGGCAGCGGCCTGGCAGCTGGGGCCCGCGGATCGGGAAGAGAGAGGGGGTAGGGCGCCGGCGGAGCCGTCGTCGGACGCGTGCCCGGCCACGCGGCGGTGGGGCGCTGCGGACGGGCCCCGCTTGGTAGAGGCAAGCGGCGCGGCGGCATGCTCTGGAAGGGAGCAGGCGGCGTGCGGGTGTGCTGGGGAAGAAGGAAGGGGCCGAGGCCCGTTTGGCGTGCGGGAGGAATAGAAGAAACTGGGCCGGTGGCCTAGTACGGGGAGAGAGGGTTTAAATTTCTTTTTCCATTTTGGCTTATTTACAGTTTTAAAACTAAAGGAACAATGGTTCAAAAGGTTTAAAAAAATTGAAAAGGTTGTACAGAGTATTGGGACATCAGCAACTCATCTAAGTGTTCGTAAATTAGCATAACTTCATTGGAGTTATAAACTGGTGCTTAGAGAATAGCTGAAGCAAAATCTAACTTCAAGGGGTTTCAAAATTTTCGTTCAAGGTTGTTCGTATGTCGTGTCTTCTAGTGTTTTCGAGCTGGGTCAAATTTTAATGATCTAGATGCATGCATGATGGTGAAAAGAAATCCTTGTATACACAATGATCCTCACTGATCTCGTGTTCTGAGAATAGGGTCGTTACACAAACCTTCCTCCTTAGTTCTATATGAAGTGGAAATATATTATGTTATCGATACTTATCCAAGGGCCAAAACAACCTAGAAGCTACATAGATGTGTATCTAGAACTATTGAAGGAGGATCTGCAGAAACTTTGGTATGATGGGGAGATGGTATGGCATGCATACAAAGAAGAGGATTTTCAACTAAGAGGGATGTTGTTGCCAACCATCCAGGATTATCCTGCCAATGGCAACATGTCCAGGCAGATTGTAAATGGGAAAAAAAGGATGTGTCACGTGTAAAGAAGAAACCACGAGTTAGTATGTAAACCACTCATGCAAGACTGTGTATATGCGTCACCATATGTTCTTGAATATAGAGCACCCATAGTGAAGGCGAAAGAATGATTTCAATGGAAAAATAGAGGAAGGTGCACTCCCAAGTAACATGGGGAAGAGATCTATGCTATGGTCGAAGATATCAAAGTGTTGCATGGAAAGGGACAAAAGTTGCGGAAAGAAATTTGCAAGAAAAGATCGGTATTTTGGGACTTGCCTTATTGGAAGGTACTAAATCTCTATCATAGTATCGATGTCATGCATATAGAGAAGAATGTGTGTGACGACTTGATTGGTCTTTTACTAAATATTAAAGACAAGACAAAGGATAGTGTGAAGGCACGGCTTGACATGCAAGAAATGGGTATAAGACCTGAGTTAGCACTGGCAGTGGTAGAAGAATGGGAAAACATACATTTTGCTAGCTTCAAAGGCCGAGAGAAAGAAATTGTGCGAGTGTCTATATGGTGTTAAAGTTCCATCAGGTTATTGTGCCAAAACAAAGAAACTCATTTCGATGAAAGACTTGAAACTACTTGGCATGAAGTCTCATGACTGCCATTTGAGAGGAATACAATGTGCATGTATTTAATGAAAGTGTAAGAGCTCCTCCTACATCCAGAATACCGTGATTGTTTGGCAAAGACATACTGATACAAGATATAAACTGTGCTTTGCATGAAGTTTCTATGAATTTTCCTAGAACATGGCATATGAATAAGAGACATGACATAAGGTATTATCAAAGGTAATAAATTGTCCTGACATTAAACATAGTTCAATAACGTAGTTCAACAATCACATGCATGACTTATGAATTTAAAAAGTTCAACCACGACTACCAACTCACACAGTAGCATATGACAATAAACACATAGAAGTTTTACAAGCCAATACAAGAATCAAACTTAAGATGGGAGGCTTGTAGACTTAACCCTTATTTTCCCCGACAACCTAATAGAACTACTTCTTCCCCTTTGCCATCAAGACACCGAAAAGGGAGAAGAAGCAATGCTAACATCCCATCTAGGAAGAGGCTCCATCATCATCAGAGTTGGCACCCGGAATGGAAGAAGAGGACTCAAGTTGTACAAAAGGATCAGGGAACTGCTCCAGATCACTAGGCACACATTCAGAACCCTTAGGGGAAAACATCTCACTGCCAGCATTCTTTTGAAGTTCTTTGATGCGGATGGTGTTCTTCTTGGAGCGGTAATTGATTTTCTCAATCTTCGCGGCATTGCTCTTGCAAATAGTGAAGATGGACTTGAGAGCAGCCACGATGCGTCTATGAGATCTTGATGTGGATGGCTCATATGGAGGATCCCTTGTGGCTCTGTTCCTCATGTCCCTAGTGCTGACTCCAGAAAATGTTTTTGTCTATTACCTGTTTGCAGAGGGGATGTGATATCTCATGAAGGAAATATTCTCCACTGACAGCATCAATAAGAGCTTGAACATATGGGGCAAATGGGAGAGAGCGATGATCAGTCATGGCAAGCCTTATCTCATTGTAGAGAAAATCCATCACATCAATCAGTTTTCCACCTTTGGCATGCACAAGAAGATTGATTGAGTAGCCTCGAACATAGGAGACATCACCTACTTTGGGAGTGAGGGTCTCATGAAAGAGCTTGTTCATTTGATCATAAAAGGGCAACAATCCCCAGATGTTCCTTGTCACTGTCCCAGTCTTGTTGGGATCATACATGGAGTCCATATCGAAATGACTTATAGGATCTTCATCATAAATCCAGCGGGCACCCTCATTGTCATCTTCATAGAAAGGACTGGCAAGAATGTTGACAAAGTCACCGAGGTTTGCTTGCATCTTTCTTTCTCCAGCCATCCAGACCATAGTCCTCCTCTGATTCTTCTCAAGATGGATAGTTGCATAAAACTGCATAATCATCCCATCAGTCCATGCATACTGAAATGATATGATGTACACCAAACCTACTGCTTCATAGCATTCATATACCCCCTCGAAGTGATCTTGATGATGAGCCTTGATATACTTGAAGTCTATGGCCTTTTGAGGGCATACTTTGGTCTTGAGGGTCCCAATGACAGTCTTGTATATGCCCTCTTGGACTTGGGTGTGAAAACAGGCATCTCGAGTATCGAACTTCCTCTCGAATTGATTGTGATCCCACCTCAACACCTGAAAGGTAGACTTCTTCATCTTCTTATAGTCTACTTTCTCTCTCGCTGGCTTTTTTGCTCTGGGTTTCTTTGTTGTCTTTGGCTGAGAGGAGGCACCGGCCCCACTGTATTCTTAGGAGCATTTCTGACACGGTTCTTTGGCTATCTGCACCCTACCCAGACCCATCAGATTTTGGTCGGACTGTCCGGATAGCCGGATCCTTCGGGTTTAATCTGGACAGTCCAGGCTGTCCAGAACAGATCTGGACACCCGATAGGAATGGGTAGAGGACAGACCACCTTCACTCTAATATTATGCAATCCAAACACAACCTATTCTAACCCTAATATCATGAAATCCAATGAGTTGGCTAAGAAATAATTAGGGATTTCATGGGATTTGTGGGGAAAAGTAATAGATTTGCAAAGAAATCACCCGAGAAAGGTCCCATCTCACCCTAACTTGGTAATGAGAGGCTAAGGCAACACCGGTGGGTGGAAATCCGGAGTTTGCTTCAAATCGGCGAAGAAAACCTTGAGAATGCATGGATGAACTTGAAGAGGAGGAGGAGATCTTCAATCTGGAGAAGATCCGGAGTATCCGGGCGACTGGAGGGCTTCCTAGAGGTCTGGACGGCAGGGGCAGCTCAGGGCGAGGGTTTTTACTTTGGGGAAACGTGTGGGGAGAAAAGAGATGCCCCCCTCCCCTGATTTTAGGTTTTTAAGCCCGCTGGACCACATCCAGACTATCCGGCTTGCCGGACACTCCAGGTGAAATCCAGATGTCTGGGCCACCAAGTCCGGACACTGCGGCCCAAAATTGGACTGTCTGTCCTCTCCTGAGACAGAATTTTGACAAGTTTCAAAAACACTTGTGCATAGAGTTTGGATGAATTTGAATGAGATTTTTAGAGAGATAGCACTAGTAATACACTAATATACCCTTATCACATCCAATTGCCAACACAAAATCAATCAAAGCTACATATGGATGTGATTTGAGTAAAATCAAGATAAAATAGGTAATATATCCCATAGTTGTCTAGTTTTGTGTCGAAATGATCAAGAAGTCAAAGATAGATCAAATATGAAGGTTGGTGGTATTTCCACCATGTATGAGTCTATTTTAGCACTAAAGTCATTTATTCATTTGAGAATAGGACTTCAATAGGAAAAGACTCAATTTTATAATTTGATCAATAAGAACATGATATAATCATAAAATATTGATTTATTCACATTTATAGGATTGTGTCAATATATTAACAAATATGACACTCCCCCTATATGTGTATTTACATTTAGAACACCAAATCATCGAAGAATGGCATATGTGTGTATGCAAGAAATCAAGCCAAGTTAATTCCTTAACTCACAATGATATTAAGTTCATTCCTTAATTGTTTTTGTCCTTACGTTAATTATTTCTATATTCCTTTAGCAACATGATCCCTAAGAAAATGATGATGGATGTCTATATGCTTGGTTCGAGAATGTTCGACAAACCTGTAAAGTTACCCCATGAAGATTAAGACCCTCCAAGAATACGAAGATCGGTTGCGAGCAAGACCTCACTCCTCTTCTCTACCGCTAGGAACCTCGGGACGAGATTCTTTCAGGGGGGATAGGTTTTGTAATAACCCAAATGCTAAGTCACGAGGTCAAAGCAGATTATCGCAAATGAGAGTAATTTAGTTTCCTCTTATGCATGCATATAGCCCGTTTGAAAATGACTCTGATTAAAAGCCCTAGGTTTACGACATGGAAATCAACATTTAATTGAATACAGAACTTGAATCTAACTTCGCCAAAAACCCATTTTAACAATTCCATGGACTCAAAACTACCTCAAAGGAAATTTTTGGCAAACCTTCCGAACAATCGGAGTTAATATATGTACCCTAGTGGGTATTTCTCTAATGACCCTTTTCTTGGATTCATTGAGCGTTTCTTTCTTTAAATCTAGTACAAACTCATAGTTGGAGATATCTACCCTTGCCGAACTCAGATATGGTTTTGTTGTAAAGGATAGTTGAAACCGGTTGGAATACTTGTAGTTCCACTTCGATTTCGGACTAGATCACATTAAGAATTTAATAACACGCTAAGGTACGACATTTTAGTTCAAGCATAATTTCTAGGAAATATTATATGATCCAAGTAACCTCCACTAATCCTTCCAAATTCTCCCAAACAAGTTTAAATTTTGCTAAAGCCCTAATTTAAAACAGAAGAACATAAAAGGAAAAATAAAATAAACCTAGCCTCACATCTCTGGGCCAACTCGGAGGCCCATTTTCTCCCTTCTCTGGGCTAAGCCCAGCACCGCTGAGCTCCCTAGTCCGACGCGTGGGATCCACCCGGCAGGCCACGTCTCTTCTTCCCCAATTTTCTTCTTCTCTCCCCGTGCCGTTTCCTCCAAGGCGCCGCTACCAGTCCTGCCGCACACCGCCGTCGCTGACTCCCCCTCCTTGCTCCCCGCCTGGCCGGATTCCTCCCCAACGCCCGTCAATCCCGTCACCGCTGCCCTAGGACTAGCCGCAACTGCTCGTTCGAAGCTGCCGCCGCCCTCTTCACCGCGCCGCCGGCCGCCTTCGGAGCCCCGTGCCCGCAGCCCAGGAATACAGGAGATCCCCGCCGCAGCTCCCCCTCCGCCGGCCTCTTCCTCCACCGCGAGCTAGCTGCCCCGCCTCCAGCGCCGACCGAGCGCACACCCTCGAGTTCTGTCTCATCATCATCAGTGCTGGGCACCTCGCCGGATCCTCCCCACCTGGCCCTTGGTGCTCCCCTGCCGCTGCTCATGTCGCCGTCGCCGACGGGACGGCTCACCCACGTCGCCTTCCTCCTCCACCCTGGCATCGCCGCCTCCTCTCCATTGAATCCCTGCCGGACCGCCTCCACGTCTGCTCCAGCACCAGCGCTTCAAGTCCCAAAGCTCCTCAACGCCGACGGACCGGCCCGAGCTCAAGCCACCGTCCTCAGCTTGCCAGCGCCCTTAAGCTCTGCCCCGTCCAGATCTTCCTCCGTGCTCCTCTCCCCTGCTATCGCCTGTTGTTTTGACCACCCTAGCGAAGATGACTCAAGTAACATGGTTCGTTTGTATTATTCACAATTTTGAATGCATTCATTCTAATCTGTAGATTATGCATGAAGCTGTTATAGAAGGACAAGGTTGAGATTCAGTTCTCCATCTTAATTAAACTTAACCGTGTTAAAGAGTTATAAAAATCGTAGCTTCAAGTTAGCAATTCCAATTAAATTGGAGCTTCCATTATTAATCTTCTGCACTGATGACTTGGCCAATTACTTCACTGCGACATCAGTCACTACTAAGAAGTTAACACATTAGTGTTGGTTCTGTTGATTAGGAAAAATGGCTCATGATTGAGGAATTAACAACGACTGTTTTGTGCCGTCTGTCCAACGGAGGCAAATCAATACAGTCTGACAGGATTAACGCTCAGGTGGACTTAATGACCAGATAAGGCAAATCAATCAAATTTTGATATCAGCAGTAATTGCAGTTAGTTGCTGCTGGGGCAAAGGGATGTTCTTTCCTACACAGTTAACCACCATCCAATTAATCCAACTTAATTGTATTTGCTTACTTAGCTGCTCCAATAATCACACTTGAATTATTTATTGTACACTAGTTAAGATGTAACAATCTAATGATTGAGGTGCCGCTACTAGGTAACCTGCAATTAGAGAGTGTAGTGGCAGTTAACCATATGAGTAATTTGTTAGCTGGTTAAGAAAATTAGTCTTTATAGGCCACCATGGTTGAGTGCAAAGCACCCAGTACGAAACCTCATGGGCATGCTAATATTTGGCAAGCATCCAGGTTACCTAACGAACCAGTACCATGGCACCAACATTTGAGTAATCAGCGCCAAATAAGAGTCAGCCACTTAAGTAAAATTATGTCAATTTAAGCACCTTACCAAACTCTTAACTGTCAGCTGAACCCCATGGTTAATTAGTTTTCAGTAGATGATGATGGCTAGATGCTGATGGCATTGTTGTCGAGTCCCATACCAGAACATAAGTGTTTGCCACTTAGTTCATTATAATGAGCCAATAGTTAGTGTAAACGTCTCACTGTAGCTACTGCAATTAATGCGTTGTTCATGTAATCACCGATTACAAGATCTGTTGAGACAACTCATTTGTCCACATGAGTAGCTAATTTGTTAATTGAGACACTAATTGCATATCCTGTCAGAATTATGATAAGTACCAATTAGTGTTTAGCTGACGTAATGCACTGTTCACTGTGTAACATGAACACCCTTTTAATGGCATGTGATCTCAACATGTCATGCCCAGCAGATTAGAATAAATCTGAGCATAAAGTATTTGGAATGTCCTTTACGGGGAAGTAGGCAGGAAACACTAAAACTTAATTAAACCTCAAGACTTCGTAGAGAATGCACACAGCCTCCAAACAAGTTAATTCCTGTTTGTAAATCCGGTCGTTTGAAACAAAGGATCTAACCGTGTAGGTCTCATTCGTGCTATTTATACAAATTTCTGAAGTTCCAATAAGTCTCGTCAAGTCACACGTTCGAATATGAATGTTGAAAACTTCTCATTAACTCCAAATGGAACTCATTGTATGTCAAGGTTCATAACTTCGCTTTTATGTTCAGCATGGTATAACTCTTATATGCCTTCCTGTTATACAACATTAAAAGAAGAGCATGCTAAATGAACCTAGTGATAACACATACGCTTCAATAATTCACATCTTAAGCTCCAATAGTCCAAATTGAACCAATCCAATTGCGTTAGTTTCATAATAGTGCCTCCTAAACCTTAGTATGCATTTTATACCTTTTAATCTTTTTTCTTCTGATTTTGATTTATGCCTTTTGTCGCTTTTCTGGTTGCTGGGTATCGTTTCAATAGAGTCGGGCAACAAGGGTAACCTTGGAGTTAATCCCCAACCAGCTCACGATCGTGAACCGCCAGGCAAGCTTGCACGCTTGTTGAATTAATTCCAGTTACTCTTATGCGTGCTTGTTCAATTTATGTCGTGTAGTTCGAATACTTCCAATTGTTGGCTGTGGTATCTGATTACTAGCATGAGTAGGTCGCTCATGTGGGTGTTTGGCATGGATGTGTCATTTAAATCACCCTAATGAAAACTTGAACCCTCTGGGGAGTTGTGAGAGACAGGATCGGACCCGTGGAAGACTTGACGGGTAGCCGCTCGCATGATCTTACCATAGTGGTCAATCCTTGAGCCGGCGAAGGTATATTCGATGCGAGTTAGAGAAGGGTAATGGTCGGCCAACTGTTACCCTCGACCGTATCGACGTACCTCCGTTCGAGGTGCAGGTGATAGTCGTTACCTCCCTCGACTAAACTTGATCCGGGATAGTTGTTCTGGAATCCCTCTAATGGCTAGCAGGTCTTAGAGGGAATAAAAGGAATTTGGTTGGGGTAATTTGCTGTGATTGGAGTCACAAGTTGAGTAGTAGCTCAATTTTAATGCAAATCTTGATAATGGTTACTTGTTGGTAACTATTCGATGCTTGTGATATGATGCTATTGGTGTAGCTTCAGATCTGGAATTGTGTTTAATCTGATGGAAATTCAAGTTGGAGCTTGATTATGTGGTTCATTATCTTGTTATTCATGGACTAGATGCTAGGATGGTAGTCTTTAGCCTATTCTTGCTGAAATTGGATTGTATTTCTTCTATCGTCATTTAATTGTCAAGTATGCTTAAGTTTAACTGGGAATAAGCAATTGCATCTTGCGAGTACGAAAGTACTCATTCGGGAATTCCATTCTTGCAGGTTGTTCAGGTATCGTAGCATATTACGACTTCGGTTATTTCGATTTGGATTTTTAATTTGCAGGGATTGCCCAACTTGGTCAAGAGGTTGTTTATGTAGGGATGTTAGGAGATGATTATGATGGCCATCTCCATATTTTATAAGTCCTTCCGCTGCTGTTTTGGAATTGATATCTGCTGAAAATGACTCTTTAGTCATGTAAAATCGTAACTATGATGTCCCCCTTGTATGGATGACATGTATTATCTTTAATCCCTCTCATGTAGAGTTTTGCAATGATATACTTGTTGTATCGAGGTCTGCCCATGTGCAATGCGTGTATGGATGAAGCACTTGGATATGCCGTGAAGGATTACCTCTGTTCTTACTATTAACTGAGTCAAGCAGTTATCGGTGAGCGACCCGCTGGCTGCGATGTGTTCCAGTCAGGCAGGGTGTGGGTGTGTTCCTACCGGGCCTTCGGGTGACCCACTAGCTTCCGAGCTAGGTTAGGGTGTGGGTAGAACCACCGGGCTTCTCCGACTCTGTTTTTCCTAGTGGACGTGAGAACGGTTCTAAGCCTTCACAGGATTTCTGGTATCGTATGTGGCTTTGGGAAGTTTTATCGCTTCCGGCCAGCTTGACCCACGGTGATAGATACATACGACGTATGGTGCGTATGGTATGTGGGTCCGGTGTCGGGTTACCCAATGGTGATAGATACATACGACGTATTGCGTGTATGGTATGTTGGGTAGCTTCTCGATCCTTGGCGACGATCCGTTCCTCTAACCATATGTGATCCCGGGGTCCGCTATAGAAGGTTTGCCTCATCCGTAGCAAATGAGCGCAATAACTACCGGCGGAGATATATTCGGCTTCAGTGGTGGATAGGACTACGGAATTTTGTTTCTTGGAGGCCCACGAAACTAGTGATCTACGTAGGAATTGGCGTGTTCCCGAGATACTCTTCCTATCAACCTTACAACCCGCATAATCCGAATCCAAATATCCAATAAGATCAAAACTAGAACCCTTGGGATACCAAAGCCCTAAGTTTGAGGAATGAATAAGATATCTTAGAATTCTTATAACCACCACTAAGTGGCTCTCCTTAGGAGCGGCTTGAAATCTTGCACACATACAAATACAAAGCATAATATTGGGCCTAGATGCACAAAGGTAAAGCAAAGATTCTGTCATGGAGCGATATACCTTTTGATCAACCGACTTCCCATCAATGTTGAGGTCAAGATGGCCATTTGTTTGCATAGGGGTTTAGATAGGCTTGGCTTCTCCCTGTCAAACCTTTTCAACATGTCCTTCACATACTTGGTTTGACAAATGAACATCCCCTCCTAGAGTTGATTGATTTGAAATCTAAGAAAGAATTAAAACTCCCTCATCATGGACATCTCGAATTTCCTAGCCATCATCTGTCACGGACCCGGAATTGCATATGATTAGGGGAACGCGAAGTCGCCAAGGACCGAAGGACTCGTCCGTCCGGTGGTACGGTACCTGCGCCGTACGCACCAAGGTAGAACGATCCGACACCCGCCACGTGCGAGCCAGCCGGAAGCGACCAATCTTCCCAAAACCACATACGATTCCATGATCCGGTGAAGAGTCAGAGCCGTTCCCGAATCCTACCACGACAAGCAAGGTCGGAGGAGCCCGGCAATTCTACCCACACCCTAACCTAGCTCGGAAGCTAGTGGGTCGCTCGAAAGCCCGGTAGAACGCCCACACCCTGCCTGGCCGGCACAGCATCTCAGCCAGCGGGTCACTCAACCAACACCAGCTCGACTTAGTAGAAAATGGTACGGCCTCGATCCTTCACGGCATACCCATACACTTCATATCATTCACGCATTGTGCAGGGGTAGCCCGAATTTAACAACTCGGATATCATCACAAAGCTCTACATTACGATATTACTAATAACAGTCCACGATGGGACGACATATTACATCAGTCGGTTATCACCGGAAACATATCCGAGTACGGAGAAACTTAACAACAGCGGAAGCAAAATAAGTGAGTCCCACAGCGGCACAGTGGCCGCTGAACAAAACACCAACTATCCCATTGTTCGAACACTACCGAGGAAACCCCAAGTTTAAGCATCGTCAAAATAATCTTCGACCACCGGCTCACCTGCAAGCTCTAGGAATAACCTAGGTGAGTACAAACGTACTCACAAGTCTTAATCGTGCTTGATTAAATGTCCTACACATGCTAGTTTAGCAACAAGTAAACATGATGCTTCTCAGAGTAACAATATACAAGGAAATACATATCGGACGTGAAAGATGAACAATATAAGTATAGCAACCCAATCCATTATCCAGTTCACAATCGACTCCCCATCCTGATCACAATCAGATACAATGTCCATTCCATCATTTAACTCAACTTCCGATCACAACCCAACAGGGAAATCCAATTCAAAACCAATTCCACTTACCAAATTTTCAGCCATCAAGATAACTCAAATTTCTCAAATCCCATTAATCCATGGGAAACACATTATCATTTAATCTCTCGAAGCGTTACCGGAAGATACGACCACCTGCGCACATATTGGGTGCATAATCATTTGGGGGTAGCGAGCCCCCAAAAGCAGGGAGGCTTACCCCAACTATGCCGCAGGGAAGATCTCCGCCTAACGTTCACGTGTTACAGGGACAATGACACGCTGGCGTATGGTTGATGTGGCGACAAAAACCTTCACACATCCCTGGGTCGCCGTCTCGACTGCTATTAACATCAACCGTACCCGTTGTGCACGCCCTCGGCACTCACAACTTACTTTATTAATTTAAGTTGTTAGGGTACGAGGTCGATTTATAACCATAACAGACCAGATCATGTCACAATCCCAATCCAACACTTCTGACGAAAGCATATCGCAAAACCCTAGCATGCTAGTTGTACAAACGATAATCAAGATACATAAATTACAGCTCACAATTAAGTACAAGCAAATACACATACGACAATAGTAATAAGAATGCAACAAGCTCTGCTTGCCTTGTTTGGGTTGTTCCTGATCTTGCGGGGAGCTGTAAGCCGGGTAACGATGGATAACGTATCCACTAGCGTTTGTGAGGAAATCCAAAGCAGCCAAACTCCAATAAGAAGCAAACAACCTCTAGAAAGGAAAAGAGGCAAGTCTAAGGAACTATTGCGAACATTACAAAAATACATGCGATGCAACTACGGTGGATTAAAACGAAGATATACAATTACATAGGCAGGTTAATATTCATTTCAGATTTTTGGGTTAGTTTTAGTGGTGTTATAACTTTAATTATGGATGAACCTAAAAATGGATGCATGCATGAAATACGATATTCAACTAAGGAGAAAGGTTTTAAATCTATAATTAGGGTTAGGGTTCATTTGATTGATTCGTTGTCTTAGGTGAGAGCATGGAGTCGCGATTAATAGGGATGCATTAGGTTGTTGAGATATGCGACTAAGATGGAGGTATAACCTGATAACATGATTATGCCAGTACTTGGATGAGTTATGACGTTAGTCATTTTAATCTTTACTGTTAAGCTAGATTCTCTATCATCCATATTCCAACATTAAGCATAGATAGGAAGATTGATCGTTTTCAACGTTTTCAGCTGTAGTATGATGAATAACAGTGGTAGCATGTCGTTCCGCAATTTAAAAGAGAATTTAGAAAAAGGGAATCATTTTAGTTGGAGGTCATATGAAGTGCCTATAGATTATTGAAGTTTAATCAACTCTTAGCATTTCCTGTCTTCTTCTTAGTAAAGAACAAGGTATTGCATATCTTATTCCCAAGGTTATCTCATCAGCTAAGAACAATAAGTGGGTTCATCTGGTCATCTTTACGGACATTAGATTTCCTAGTTAATTGAGTGCAACTGATGGGTATTAGTGTGTCGGGATCTTTGATTATCAATTACCACAATTGAGATTCATATAGAAAACTTAGTTAAATCAACCATCGGTCATCAACCGAGCATTGACCGGACTAATCATTGACACTAGGATTGTCTTAACCCGGTTAATTATTATAATCAAAAGACTCATCCGGTTTTAGGTAGTCCTTACCGTCACCGTTTTACAAGTAGTGTATTAATGATATCAACTAGACAACCCTAAGGGTACTGATTAGCTCACTTCGCAGTTGGCAATGGCCATACCTCAACTATCAGTTGGTCTAGTAGCTTCTAATCATGGTGGTCATGGATTTAGCAAGGACATCAGGCATATCGATTAACAAACTGCTAGTTCAGTAATACCTTCCCTCAGTAGTTAATCATCATCGAACCATCGATTTTTCCTCGTTGGTCACAGAACGAGGGAGTTCTTTTCTTTCCACTTAAGCGTTACCAGCATACAGCGCATGAGATGGTTCTTAAGAGCATCGATTGCTAATACCTGGATTTAATTAGACAGGATACATGTAAGCCTAACTATTGATCCCCTGCTGGTGTCTAGCATCTAGCATTTACCCATGCATCAAACAGATGAATTGCCTTATCCGTGTACAGCAATTGACTCAAGTGTGATAGTTGAGGCAGAGTGTCATGCGTGCTAATTGATGGTTAGCTGGTTTTTCTCATTATTACCCAAATGGATTAGGGTGTCTTGTCATGGATCGACAGGAGCTTTTAAGCTCAAAAACTACACTAACCGATTACTAGCAACAAGGGTGTTAGAAACCAATGATTTGCCTTGTCCGTAATGATGCTAATAGACAGTTAAGTCCAGACCTTTATTAAACGTATGTCCGGCCAGAAAATAGCGGCGACATTAAGGTTGTCTTTAGCACTAAGTGCAGAAATTAGTCTAACATGATTAACCGATTATTAACCGTACCTTAAGTATAATTACTTTGGCAAAGGATTTACTGATTTAATTACCCTGCATGTCCAAATTCAATCAGTATATTAATCGATGTATCGAGTATGTCCGAAGAGCACAGGCAAGCATCGGAAAACTAACAGGAGGAGGGAGGAGCAGCTCAACCCGTCCGTGCACGGTAGAGTGGCGGAGGCCAGAAATCGAGGGGCGATGGCGGTCCCGTTGGTGGTGAGGCGGAGCTCGGAAGCGACGAGGGTGCTGGGGGCAGCGGCGGTGTTGGCGCGGCCGAGGAACCTCCTCGGCGGTGAGCTCGGGCCGGTACACCTCGTCAGCGGTGGCACTGGACAGAGGCGGCAAGCCAACCGGTGGCGGCAACCCCGCCACGGGCGGCGACGGCGCAGGGGCGAGCAGGAGGGGCTCGAGGGCGGCATTGAGGCGGCAGATCCGGCGGGGCGGCCCGGTTGTGGTGGCGGCGCGGCACTTGGAGGAGGAGGCGCAGGTGGCCGGAGGTAGCAAAAGGGGCGGCGGCCCTGGTGGTGGCCGCTCGTGGCAGAGCAAGAGCAAATGGGGGGGGAATGGGAGGCCGGCGGCGCTGGTAGCAGAGGCCAAGGAGGGAGGCGCGGCAAGGGGGCTTGAAGAAGGCCGGAGAGCGGCGGCGGCGGCACGTGGCCTGCTCGGCCGGTGGCGGCAAGAGGCGGGGCTCCGTGAGCGGGTCCGACGGTGGCGGGGCGGCCCGAAGGGGAGCTGGGGTAGCCGGGCTGGGGCGGCGTGGAGCAGGGCCCACGGGGCTGCTGGCGAGAGGAGCAGCGGTGGCTCGGACAAGGGATGCGGGCGGCGACCGGAGATGGGGGCGGAGCCCAGGGGAGAGGAGCGGCGCACCAACCGGCGACGCAGGGCAAGGGAAGAGCTCTGGCCAGGGGTTGAAGAAGATGGGGCAAAATATTCAAATGCTCATGCATGTAAGAAATTCTTGGATGGATTGAAAGATTAGGAGGCAGGGACTTCGGTGGCATAACATGCAGGGCTTCATTCCCAGATTTTGGATGGGATTTGGAGGAGAGAAGGTATTGGTTGCTCTTGGTGTTGAGAGAGACAGGGGTGGCAAAAGGAAGAAGATGGTGTGGAGTGAGCTGCTGCGTGGGGGTTGAATGCCAGGTGGAGAAAGAAGCTGCAGTGGGTGGAGAAAAGAAAAGGGAAGGAGAAAAGGGGCCTGCGCGTGGGTCCCACGGCGGAGAATATTTCTCCTCTTGTCTTGTTTCTTTGCTGTTTGAGAGCCAATTAGAAATCCATAACCCTAGTGTCGACACTTTTATATGTTAAAAGTAACGCCCTGGTTTATCGGTTTATAGACCAAAAATGAATGTGGAATCCTATGTACTTGAATTATTTCTTTAACTATTTTTCAAAACATTAGACTTGAGGTCAATATGTTATTTAGATTTTTAATGTATTATTTCATTTATATTTTGAGCAGAGGGGGTTCACTCGATCGGCTATTTCCAAACTTCATGTGCGGAGAGAAACTACTAAAATAAGTTTGGTCTTAATGTACAAATAAACTTCGATTGACTGGTAACAGTTTGATAACCTAGACATTTTGGGACATATATCAAACTTTTGAATCGTGAGTTGTAGTGGCATTAGGTTTGATGTTCGATTTCATGCTAACCCTAAGGGCGCATGTTAGGGTTTTTAATCGAAATCGTTTTTGAAGTATCTATATGCATGCATGCGAATGGAAGAAATCGTTTTTGTTCGCCATAATTCACACTGACCTCGTGTCTTGAGAATAGGGTCACTACATCATCTTACCAAGTTCTTCACTAAATGATTTGTTAGTACAACCAAATATAATATCGTCAACATAAATTTGGCATACAAACAAATCATTATCAACTTCCTTAGTAAATAATGTGGTATGAACTTTTCCAACTTCTAACTCTTTCTTGACTACAAAATCTCTAAGGCACTCATACCAAGCTCTAGGGGCTTGTTCCAATCCATATAGTGCCTTATGGAGTCTGTAGACATGATTGGGGAATTTGGAATCTTCAAAACCCAGTGGTTGTTCAACAAATACTAGTTCATTAATGGGTCCATTTAGGAAAGCACTTTTAACATTCATTTGATATGCAAAAGCAAGCAAAATAACTTGGGTGAACCCTTGTGCCACTAACATTGCTTTGTTTCGAATAACTTGCCCATCCTCATCTTGCTTGTTCTAGAAAACCCATTTTGTCCCTATGACATTTTGCTTGGGTCTTTCCACCAAGAACCAAACCTTGTTGCTTCAATGGTCCTTCTTCTGGCTCCAATGGTCCTTCTTGCTCCAATGGTCCACTTAAGTCTTGAAGGCTCAACTTGCATGGATTGAGTTTGAGTTTATTGAGTCTCCATGCTCTCTGTTGGCTTGATCTCACCAATAGATAGATTCTTGATTGCTTGTGAAGGATCGATGTCACCTACAACATTCAAATCAACTTGCTCTACTTGAGAGCCATTAGATTCATCAAATTACACATCACGACTCCTCAACACAACCGGTGGTTTTGTTGAAGACTCAATAAGTATGCAAATTTGATCCATAATCTAATAGAGACTCTTCATCACATTTAGGTACAAATTTTGACAATCTATTTTTCTTGTTAAGAATAAAGCATTTGCTACCAGAGACACAAAAGTATGAGATGTTAGGCTTATTTTTGGTGAGAAGCTCATATGGAGTCTTCTTTAAAATGCGGTGGAGGTACAACCAGTTGGTGGCATGGCAAGCGGTGTTGACGGCTTCTGCCCAAAAGTGATCCAAGGTCTTGTAAACATCACCCTTGTCAACTCTATCAATGTCCAGTTCTTTCTCTCCACCACGCCATTTTGTTGAGGGGTGTAAGGTGATGAAAACTCATGCTTAATCCCCTCCTCATCAAGACATTATTCAAGTTGTGTATTCTTGAACTCTGTCCTATTGTCACTCTGGATATTCTTGATCTTGAGTTTGAACTCATTTTTGGCACACTTCGTGAATTTCTTAAACTTCTGTTGTGTGTCACCTTTTCACTCAAGAAAAATACCCAAGTATATCAAGAATAATCATCTACTAAAACAAGACCATATTTGTTACCTTTGATGCTAATGTAAGCAATGGGTCCGAAGAGGTCCATGTATAGTAGCTAATGGTCATGAGATAGTAATGATGTTCTTTGCGAGATGATGAGCTCCAACTTGCTTCCCAGCTTGACAAGCGCTACAAATCCTATTCTTATCAAATGTAACACCCATTAGTCCTAAAATATGCTCGCCCTTTAGAAGTTTGATCAAATTTCTCATACCAACATGGGCTAGTTGGCGATGCCATAACCAACCCATGCTAGATTTAGCCATCAGTCAAGTCTCAAGGTGAGATTTATCTGAGGAAAAATCCACAAGATAAATCTTGCCTTTCATGCGACCTTTGAAGACTATTGAGGAATTGTCTCTTCTAAAGACCGTAACATCAATATCAGTAAATAGACAATTATACCCTAATGCACATAATTGAGATATGGAAAGCAAATAGTAATTGAGAGATTTGACAAGTAGCACATTTGATATGGATAAGTCATTTGAGATTGCTACTTTACCAAGTCTCATTACCTTTCCCTTGGCATTGTCACCGAAAATGAGGTTTTTATGTGGAGAACCTTCACTTGTCAATTGTGAGAACATACTCACTTCTCTGGTCATGTGATTTGTGCAACAACTACCTATCAACCAACTTCTTCCACCAGAGGAGTAGTCCTACAAAACAAGTTTATTGCTTGGACTTAGGTACCCATTTTTGTTTGGGTCCTTGCATGTTAGTCAGAAGAATCTTGGGCACCCAAATGGTGCACTTCTTAAGACCACTATTTCTAGGTCCAATATACTTAGCATGGATGTTTCCATCCTTGCCTTTCTTAAGGACATAGGAAGCATCAAAAGAACCACCGTCAAATGTCTTACTCATTTCGCACTTCATTGTCTCATGGCCATTGAAGTGGAGAATCTCCACTTGCTTACCTTTGCCATGAACAAAACCTTGTCTTGGGTTATTGTTGAGGCAACCAAGCTTTATCATTTTCATTTAACTTTGGTGTGAACCCAAGTCTTTTATAATTGAATTCGATGGGACATGTAGCTTCTATGTCAATTTTGATGACTTGTTCCTACTCTTCAACCTTGATAAGCTGGACGGGCAATTTGTTAGATGTTGGACGCTGCCAAGGTGAAACAGTCATCAACGACGAGTAGCTTACGAAGCCCACCAGTGAGGATCCTGAAGTGCCCGTCGGTCCAGATAAAGTCATCAATGACGGGCACCTTATGAGCTCGCCAGTCCAGATGAAGCCATCAATGACAGGTGTCGAAAACTACCCGTCGCAAGTCATCAATGACTAATGATCAGCAACAGGCCCAAAATCCGTTGTTGATGAAGGATTTGTCTCGTCCTTGATCTGTTGTTCTATGGTAGTATTCTAGCAAGTTTATTCTCCCTTTCCTATTTCTTTGGTACCCTAGGGCTGCAGGCTAACCACCCCGAGTGCCCTTCCAACCGCCTCCACTGCCGGTAGGCTCACTGGCATGCCTAAGCACTAGGAGAGCCGGGCAGACCGGCTGGTCTGACCATCCTGCCCACCGGTCTGACGGGCCTACCGGTTTAAAGGCCGGCCCAATGGCACAACGGCCCCACGACTTAAATACCTAAAAATAAAATCCTACCCCTAGTCCCCGTGAAACAGCCTCTAGAGTAGACCATGCTGACTATAAAAAGTAATTAGGGTATTACTTTATTGAGAAAAGGATAGAAAAGACTTAGAATTTGCTGAAACTTGTAAAAAACTCTAGTAAATTCATTTCAACTCCAAACATTATGAAATTTATGTGAAAATGATCAAGGTCAAATGTACAATCCACCAAAAATAATTTCCATCATGTTTGGTTGCTGGAAAATTGTGAAATGTTTAAAATGGTCCAAATCTTTCATAATTCATAAGAAATTCATCCTTAATTCAAAAATTGTGAACCTTATATGAAAATTACCAGCAAGAAATGTGCTAACTACTAAGGATAGTTTTATGCATCTATCTATCTAGGAAAAATTGGATTTAACGGAAATAATCAAATTCATAATTAAAATTGTCATCGTCGCTTAAGATTTCATATCTTTTAGTTGATAATTCCAAATGACATGAAACCAATTGCAAAATTTTCCAAACTTAATATGCCATCCACTAAATTTCATTTCATGCATCCTTCATTTCATTGCATCATGCGCCACTATTAATATTCACCGTTCCTTCCTTTTCATCGCTATTTTCACAAATCGGTAGAATCCAGCGACGAGGGAGCGGAGCCATATTGTCCTGAATTCCAGCAAGACTAGGAGTACCCTAACCAAGGCAAGCTGAGCTTGTTCACGTTGCCATGTTGTTCTTTAATTTCCATTATATTTGATATATGTCTTGCTATGATGAATATGTGTGTTTGCCATGTTTAGTTGAGCAATGTGTGACGATTAAATTGATGATCTAATTTAACTAAACTTAAATGGTTAATGAGTGGCGAGGTAGCACGGTTGTTGGGTGAACGGGACATGGTAGATTGGTTTCCAAGCCTAAATTCGGTGGTTACTGAGCCTGAATTCAGTGGAGGTCCTAGGTGCGCCAATGGTGCAGCCTGGTGGTTCTAACCTTCACTTCGGAAGCTCCGGGGGCACTCGGTGGTGTGTCTGCACAATAGTATCTCCTATAAACTTGAGATATGTTGGTGAATTCAAATCTGAGAATTTGAGCTCTTGCTAATGATTGGTTATTTGGTATGGTTAGGATAGATGGATAACAATTCTCTAATTAGAGGTATGATTTATGGTTTCATCTTCATCTATTGTCACTATTCTCATGTTAATTCTAGATGTGGTTGGACTTGCAGATGACTAAATGATTACGCTTATGTCAATGTAATGCTTTCTTCATGTCACAAGCACTACTAAGACTTGCGAGTACGTCTGTACTCATTGGTAGTTCTTGCATGCATAGGAACAGGTGAACCCTCCCTCGACGAGTATTTCCAGAGTGATGCTTAATGGTTATCTCGTTAGCTATTGATCTTGTGGTTATTGTGTGTTATTTTGGGTTGTAAGGTACTAGCTTGTATCCATGGGCTGATCTCTATGTTTCCACTGCTTCACTTGTTTTGTACCTACGACCTTCGAGTCTTTTTCTTATAATATATGTAACTGCCTAAACATAAGGGATGTGAACTAATATATGTTTAAATCCTTCTTTAGATTTCGTGTAATGATATTCAAGTTGTTTACCACATCCCTCCACACAAGTGTGTGAATGTTTGAAGTGTATGGGGGTTCGTGATCACTTAGTTGATTGACCCGCTAGCTGAGATGCAATTGTCGGCTAGGCAGGGTGTGGATACCTATGTCAGGCCTTCGGGTGACCCACTAATTGCGCTTCAGCCAATTAACTTAGGGTGAGGGCATAGGTGTTGGGCTCCTCTAAGTGATTGTGAGGTTCGTTGTAGAAGATGGAAGTCAAGTCTTTACAGGTGTTTGGAATTACTTTTGACATATCAAATGATGTCCGTTTCTGGCCAGATGGACCAATCGTGAGACAGATGACCAGGTGGTCAGGTGGAGTTCGTATGTTGTGTTGATTCGGTGTCGGACCACCTAACAATGGATGCATGTGAGGCAAGCATATGCCCCTGTTACGTGGTTTCTCAGTCTTTGATGATGCATCATTCTTTTTAGTAATTCCATGCCATCATGATCAATTAAGTTAGGTGCCATTCCGGGCCCCGACAATTACTTTTCATTGTCCCAAACAATCTGAGCAATCGCATCTTTCTTTTAGTAAGCATTGTTAAGTTTGTGGTTGCATTGTCGTGTCTTGTTAGTATCTATTGGCTTTGTCTAGTTGCATCCATGTGTTTCTTTTACCGCTGGTTTGATCATCTTTGTCACTACCATCATGATCTTGTGCATCTGTTACTTGCATCCTTACCGCCACCTCCACCTCCCTACATTTGCTCTATCGCAAGCCCACTACACACGAACGCACCACCATATCCTACACCATTACCTTGCTGCAGCTACCTTTGCATTTGCACCCTACCGCAAGCCTCCATCCATCACCATATATATCTTGTTGTGCCTCCAAACATCCACCCGCAACACCTCCTGCCACCTTCTTCTAGTTACCACATCAACTTGCTATCGTGCACCCTCTATGCTTGTCGTGCCATGCTTGGCATCCTTACTGCAACCGCCACCAAGAAGTAGGGCAAAGGGGAAGAACCATCTATGTTTCGAAATAGAGGAGCCAGCCCTAGCTTTGCTTTGGTTAAAAAATATAAAGGGTCTCATTTTGGTTTGGACAAGAAACAAAAGGAAAGGATACTGAGGTGGTTTCGGTTTCCATGTTGACTTGGTTTTGGATAAAAAGGGATAGAGACCAGATTGCCGTTGGTTTGGAAAGATACGGCAAGAGTCTGAATTGGTTTCGGGTAGTTCTTATCCTGTCCAATCCGAACTCTATCTCTATTCGGAGAGGAATAAATAAAGGGAGAAAAAAAAGGGGCCGACCACAAGTCTATTTCAGAGTAGATACAGAAAAAGAAAAGAAATAGGTTATGCATTTCAGATCGTGTGAAAAAAAGGAAGGCCAAAGTTTACAAAGGGAGAGAAAGAATATATTTTTTACCTTTTTACCCCTGCCCTTTCCAAAGAAACTTTTTGTGAGGGATTTCTCTCCCTGGGTTCAGAAAGGAAATATAAGAGATTTGAGCTCAGTTCGGTATTTCAAAAAAAATTGGTCAAAATTTCAGGGGTATTTTCAGACAAAAAAATCAAATTCTCATAAGTGCTGAAAATTTATAGAGTGCTAGAATTTTACCTGTTGATCACTCCTGTTCAAATGGATCATCAACCCGAGTTCCCTAGTTCCCTCCATATCGCTGCCACTTCCTGCCACGGCAAGAGTTTTTGCTACCGCGGCAATAGCGCGACAGTCTATCTTTTGCCACATCTCTGTCATGGCTGCGATTTTGCTTGTTTTTGCTGCCACGACAGCACCCAGTTTCTTACTTCCTGCCACGTCCTTGCCACGACAGTAGTTTTTGAGCTGCTTTTGCTGCCCCTGCAAGGCAATGACATCAGCTTTCAGCCTTATAGCTCTATGCTTGTTTGAGTGAGTTTCTAAGATTTAAAAAATAAAAAATATAGAGGTAAAGAAAAAACCAACATAGAAGGCCAACAAATCAAACTCAGAAATCTATCTCTATTTTTAGGGTTGTTTGCATCACTTCTTTTGAGCTTCACTTATATTTTTTGCAGCTCCTTACACCTCATATTGAGGGCTTCCTTTGTAGCACTATTTGAGTTTCACTTATATCTTTACACCTCATTCATTGAGGCTTACTGCTGCATAGAACCACCTTGCTTATTGACATTAATTGTCTAGTACCCGTTCTAGGCTAGGATCAGCAACATTGACTAGTATTGAAAGCTCCACATATTCTACAATGGTACATGCGTTGTTCACTTGAAATCGCTCCATCCAATACTTGGAGATTTTAACATCGGCACTAGCTTGCCGGTCACCACCTATTGCATGGTAAGAAAATCTTAAACTTCACATTGGCTTGAGTGTGAGCCATTTTTAGCCTCCAAATCCTAGTAACGGTAGGAACTTATACTTGTGATTTGTTTCTTTATCTTGTACTCACTATGCCAGGTTCACACGGTGTTCATGTTGGGCCGATAGCATAATAGGAGAAGAGGTAGTTGATGACAATCTTAATCCACGTCTTCTTCGAGCCAATCAACAAGAGATCCAAAAATAAAAAGAGCGCTCGAACTAAAAATGTGGTAACTGCAAAATAGTGACACCCCTGCTGCCATGAGTGTCACCCCTAGTGCATCTTCTAAGGTTGTTGCACCCGCTGCTATGAGACTAGGGCTGGAAACGAGCCGAGCCAAGCCTGGCTCGGCTCGGCTCGGCTCGGCTCGGCTGGACGTGCGAGCCAAAAGAATAGCTTGGCTCAGGCTTGGTAGTGGGCTCGAGCTAGCTCGGTTGGCTCGCGAGCCAAAACTAAACATGCATCCTGTTTACATTTTAATGTTAGTGATCTAAACATTTCATATATTGAACATCCCTGCTTCAAACTCATCGATATATATATATATATATATATATATATATATAATATCTATATATATGTAGCATCAACAACTAGTTATAACCAAGCCTTGCCGATAATCACAACCGCATCAGGCAGTTACATCCTTTTATATGAAGTTGTGAACATAAAGGAGCACAGTCCGTATCAATTGGCAAAAAAGCAATGCATTACCACTGATAACATTGAACTATTCAAGCAAGAATAACAGCTACGTAAGCTTAGATGCTTAGATAATCACAAGCTGCTAACCACATCAACGATGCTTAGACTCGACGTCAAGTTATCAACATAAAGACTGAAACTGGCTTGATACAGAGGGTAAAGAGATACTTGCATCCATACTCGAAGATGAGCACACAACACCTTTTCTAGCAGCTGCCTTCATGTGTCGATGATCCCTCTCATACTTTTCATATAACTTTTCTAACTCTGTTTCTATATTAGCATACTCACTCTCAGCTTTTGGGGATTCATACATCTAGCGAAAACACCAATTAACAAATTTCATCTTGTACCTTGGGTCTAAAATAGTAGCAAGCACCATGACATTACTCGTTTCTTCCCAATACTTGTTGAATTTCTGCAACATTGCAGTGGCCATACTCTTCAAATTGGCATTGCTAGAAGTACTTGCATTCATCAAAGCAATCTTGACATTCACAATGTGAGGATAAAAAACATTTGTAGTGGGGTATGTCGAAGCTGAAAATGCAGTAGTAACTGCAGCCAAAGACTCAAGTATTGGTGTAATGATTTCATATAATGCCCATTCCTCACTTGTAGGCTCCCATTTGTAGTTTGCATCTGTATCAGCATAACATACTAATGCTTCCTTATAAGCAATGCAAGTATTTAACATTCTGTAAGTGGAACTCCACCTTGTTGATACATCAAGTTTCAACCCATCTCTAATTTCTAGTGCAAGAGTCTAGAAATTTCTAGGAACTTGTGCATACGAGATGGTGACTTCTTTATGTACTTCACAGTTTCTCTAATATTGTTGATCAAAGGAGCTATGGGTGCTATGCCATCATTCACCACCAAATTAATAATGTGTGCAGAACAATGGACATGGAAATATTTTGCAATGAAAGAAGTTGATCCTCTAGCAGTAAACTTAGCCTTTAAACACCGAACAACAACATCATTGTTTGGAAGCATTATCAAAAGTAATTGAGATGAATTTATCCTCCACCTTCCATTCAGCAAGACAATCATATACAGCTTGAGCTATCACATTTCCGCTATGTGGAGGATCTAACTCGACGAAGTTCAGCACACGACATTGCATAGTCCAATTACTATCTATATAGTGTGCAACTAAACTCATATAGCAAAGAGTTTGGTTGGATGTTCATAAATCACAAGTTATACTTATGTAGTCCACACATTTTAGACTCTTCCTAAGGTTTTCTTTCTCAGACTGGTAAACCTTCAAGCATTCACTTCTTATGGTTTTTCTACCAATAAACTGATAAGCAGGATTCAAGTACTTTAGCAAGATATTGAACCAGGTGTGCTCTACCATTCTAAATGAATATTCATGAACTATTATCATCTTAGCAATTAATGTTTGAGTATGCTCAACACTGTACTCAGTAGGAGAGACAACAATAAGAAGACTAGAATCACCTGCCTTATCTGAAGCATAATTGAGATGAGCCTGAGCCATCCTCTTAGCCACTTTGTTCAAGAATGGGGCACACTTCTCCATGTTCCTCTTAAGATGTGAATAGCTCCACCGGGTCTGTAAGAATAAATTTTGTAGCAATACAAACACTTTGCCTTTATGATGCACACATTTTTCTGTGTCTTGGATGAAACTTTGACCTCCTTAAAGTTTTGCCAAACATTTGAATGCTTCCTGCCTGTTTGAACCACAACCTTCGGTGAAACCTTCACCCCCTTTCGCCGTTTCCTTCCTCTTGGAGAGACCGAACCATCCCTTTCAACTGCATCACCAAAATTCCCCTCATCGGAACCATGTGACGGTTATCCCTCTTCCTCGATTGGCATTGACAAGTCAGGCTCAGACATGTCGTCGTTCATGTCGAAAGAGCAATCTCCCTGGTCCGAGTCCTCACCCGACGCCTGCAAATCAACGCAAACCATCGGTAAGACATCAAACAATAAATGACTCACTATTTTATTAATTAACAGAATAGTAAATACTCCACTGCTCGAACTGTTGTTTGCTATTCCTGTGAAAAATATGTGCAAGAAAAAATATGCGCATCCTTGCGAACTATTAGAGATGCAATCAACAGTCATGACACATTGAGCAGAATAGAACGAGAACAATACAATCATGAACTACACTTCGTTTTGTTATATAACCATGTACCCATGTCCTACTATTTCTTGACATATCCGATGTTACACAGGTCACTACTCACTAATTTCTTTACAACAAAGGTCACTTAGTAGCATTCTGTGGTGGTGAAGCCAATACATATATCAATACACGAGTGAAATACAATGACACATGCATATTATAATCACACAAAAATCGTATTTGCTGGGACAATAATTTGCTCTTGTTCTGTGCAACCTACAGAAGTTATCCTGATCTAGATTATGGACTGCATAATTCATCGATCGGCCCATCCGCTAGCTAGCTCAACTGCATGACCAATCACCAGCCGGCAAGAAACTACAATGCTACACTAGCGATTTGCCAAAACTTATTAACATGCAATCGCAAAGGTCGATGCTAACTCACCGAGCCTGATGGAATCATACAAATTGCCGGTTGTGAAGAAATCGTTCGCGCTGGTGTAGAGATGGAGGTGGAACCGGCGGCGGTGGCGCTGGGGGAAGGACGTGACACAATGCCGATTTGAGCTTGGGCCACGGCACCGGAGTTAGCCCGCGACATGGTGTTGGCGAGGGACCAATGCTTCACAGCTTTTTCTTCACGTGCGCGCGACTGTAAGCTCGGTTGCCGCTCCATGGGAAAGATGCCGGTGGCAGGAGCCCTAGGTTGGAGATGATGTCACACGCCACCGCTGCGTGTTGCTGCCTGCTAGGGTGATTGATTCGTGGACTTGTGACGTACATGCTGATATCGTGCTAATTAGGCCACCTAATGCTGATGACTAATGCTTTGTTGCCTTGTTGGGCCAATTGGGCCTGGGTTGCACATCCGAGCCACGTGAGCCAAACCGAGCAGCTTGTGAGCCAGCTCGAGTTCAGCTCATACAGCGACTGAGCTAAGAAGCTGGCTCAGGCTCAGCTCGATAGTCTACTGAGCCGAGCCAAGCCGAGCTGAGCCGACTTCGAGCCCGAGCGGTTCACGAGCTCCGAGCCTATCTTCCAGGCCTATATGAAACTCACATCACCTCGAGCTCATGACACGTCTCCACCGACGGTACTTATATCATCTAAGTTGAGTGTACAGACTAATAATAATAAAGGTACCATTCAAGCACCCCAAGTGAGATTGATGCTTAATGTGTTTAGAGTGCTAGTGTACCCGCTGTTTTGGACACACCTCCTGTTAATGTGTCTTGCTTTCCTAAAATCTGCACACCACGTGACCAAATAGAAGATGTCACTACAAATGCTTTCCCTACTAATTTCAGTGCATAAATTATTGATCTGAGTGCTATAGACTCTGAAATTCATGAATTGAGTGTACCACCTGATATAGTTATTTACATATTCATTTGAGTGCATCACGTGATATTATTGGTTTACATGCTGAGTTGGGTGCACCATGTATTATATGCTTCAATTGCCCGATGTTCTGAATGAGCTATATGACACGCTAGTTAAGTCTGTTTTGGATCAGGTGGAAATCATGCTTCTATATCTGTAGCGCGTACACATTGATGCTGACATATTCTTTTAAACTTGTTCTTGACCAATCCATTCCATCTGATGGATTCTCTATTTGTGTCCTAAGGTAACAAGGAAGATGGGTCAACTGATGCTCCACGCCACTGGCGGAGCTACTGTGTATGACCGGGGTCAATTGACACCAATGCCTCCTACCCCAAATCCATATACTCAACACGCTGAAAAGGAAATGACCCTAATGAAAAATTAATTTGACCCCAGTGGCCCAGTCCATAAGCCCATGTGGCCATGCGCAAGCCTGCAGCAGAGCCTACCGGCATCAAGCACCAGATTGCTAAAGAAAACGGATCGCTATTCGCTTATTCGCTAACCACACCGCGTCGCCGCCGCCTGTATTGCTGTAATTAGCAGTGGAAATTAGTCTGGCGCCTGCTCGTATTCCAGAATCCAGACCGCGAGAGTGCGAGACGAAAACATCTGCTCCAGTGCTCTGCCTCGGCGCCTCGCCGCCTTGGCGCGCCCGGCGCCTCCCCTTCCAGTTCATCGCATGATCGCATCGCCCATTCGCCATTTTGATCTTTAAGTGCCACCAGCGCCGAGGAGCACAATATTGATATCCTAAATTCCCAATTCTCCTATAACTTTTGTAGGGTTTCACGGTTTGTTGGATAATTCATAATTACTTAATTAGTGTCTTGAGTTTTTATGATTGGCTGAAGGTTAGAACTTAGAACTTAGAAGATTGGATAAGTGGTCACGTGGTAATCATCCCCGCCCAGCACAATGTCAAATAAGAAAATAGGTATTGTCGTATTGGTATTTTCTTATGTATATTTTTGTACATATTTTTGTTATTTCGTATTAAATAATGTCTTTATAATTTGGCAGGTAGTAAAAGTATAATGGATCTTTTTTGAATTTGAAAAGAAAATCTCCACCAACCACAACCAATGATCTTGATTCTGATGAAGCAGATGAAGGTCCATCAAACATTAGACGTACCCGTACTGCTCATCCTTCTCTTCGCCCTTGTCCCTAGGAGAGGTAAATTTAGATGAGCTTCCTTATGACCCAGCTGATAAGAAAAGGATATCAGAATATATAGGGCCGAAGCTACAAGATGAGATAAGACGGAAGTATTTGATTAGAGGTCCGTACAGACCACCACCTGGTTTCAAGTATCCACAGACAATGATAGCAGATTGCTTACGCCAGTTTAGTCCTAAATGGTTTGCTAAATATGACTAGCTAGAGTACAGCGAGAAGAAGGATGCTGCTTTTTGTTTATATTGCTATCTGTTTAGAGATTCTATTGAAGGCCAAGGGGGAAATGATGCACTTGTGGTAAATGGTTTTTATGGGTGGAACAAGGCAGATAGACTTCGAGACCATGTGGGAAAATCTCCTAACAGTTTTCATAACACGGCAGTGAAAAGATGTAATAATTTGCTGAAACATGGCCAATCAGTTGTTGTTGCTCTTAACAAACAGAGAAAAGTCACTCAAGAGGAGTATATGATTCGGTTGAATAATTCCATAAGTGCTATACTTGCTGCATCAAGGTCTAGCATTTCGTGGCCATGATGAATCAAAAGAGTCTAAGAACAAAGGAAATTTTCGAGAGTTATCAAATCTTTTGGCAGAGCAAAATGAGAACACAAAGAGGGTTGTGTTAATAGATACTCCTAAAAATAATCAAATGGTAGCTCCAGAAATTCAAAGGGACATTGCTGAATGTTTTGCTGACGTAATAGTTGCTTGCTTTTATTATTATATCTTACAAATGATGTCAGTTCCTATAGTCCTTTGAAAACTGATTTTTATTGATTTGTGCAGATCATAGTCAAATCTATTGTTGATGAAATTGGAGGTGAAGTTTTCTGTTTGTTGGTTGATGAGTTTGCTGATGTTTCAGACAAGGAACAAATGGCTGTAGTTTTGTGGTATGTCGACAAGTTTGGAGCAATCCAAGAAAGACTTATTGGTGTTGTTCATGTGAATGAGACATCTGCTTTGTGCCTCAAATCCAACATTGATTACCTGTTTCGTAAGCATGGATTGAGCATAAAACAAGTTCGAGGCCAAGGTTATGACGGGGCAAGCAATATGAGAGGTGAGTTCAATGGCTTGAGAGCTTTGATAATGAGGGAGAATAGCTCAGCATATTATGTCCACTGCTTCGCTCACCAGCTTCAATTAGTCATCATGGCAGTAGCTAAAAAGAATGATGATGTTAGTGACTTCTTTGACATGATATCTCTTCTACTTAATGTGGCGGAGCTTCTTGTAAATGAAAAGATATGATTAGAGAGAGTCAATAGGAGAGAGTAAAGAAAGCCATTGGCTGTGGACAACTTAGCACTGGAACCGGATTAAATCAAGAGCAATCACTTCAAAGAGCTGGAGACACTCGTTGGGGTTCTCACTATAAAACTCTTCAGAGCATAAATAACTTGTTCCCAGATGTTATTGAAGTGCTCAAATATGTTGAAAAAGATGGGCCAAGTGATGCAAAGAAACGTCAAGCTCGTGGTCTCTTAGATTATGTCAACGATTTTGACTTCGTGTTCCATCTGCACTTGATGTTGCTTATCTTAGGACATGCAAATGCTTTGTCTCTATCTTTACAGAGGAAAGATAAGGACATCTTGGAGGCTATGCTAGAGATGAAGTTAACCAAGCAAAAATTTCAGCAAATCAGAGATGACGGTTGGGAGTCTCTATTGGAGAGAACTTACTCATTTTGTGAGCAGTCACTATTGGAGAGAACTTACTCATTTTGTGAGCAGTATGGTATTCCAAAGTTGGACATGGAAGAAGAGTATATAGACCGGCATAAACCAAGGAAAAAGACCAACCGCACTAACTATGAGCACTATAGATATGATTGCTTGAACCTTGTTATTGACTTGCAGCTCGGAGAGTTCAATGATCGTTTTAATGAGGTAAATTCAAGTCTTCTTACCCAAATGGGTGCATTCAGTCCAAAAGATTTATTTGATGCTTTCAAAGTTGAGAGCTTAGTGGATCTGGCTAAGTCCTATCCAGAAGATTTCAATTCCATCCAATTGAAGGAACTTGCTCATGAGCTTCCTTTCTACATTGATAATGTGCGAGCAGATGAAAGATTTGTGAGTCTGAAAACTAATTCTGAACTTGGTAAGCTGATGGTTAGTACAAACAAGCATCTTGCATTTCCTTTGGTCTCTCAACTCCTCAAGCTAGTATTAGTTCTGCCGGTCGCCACTGCATCAGTGGAGAGGTGCTTTTCAGCAATGAAAATAGTGAAGACAGTGCTACGTAATCGCATTGGTGATGGTTTCATGAATCATTGCATCATTTGCTTCTTCGAGCAAAGACTTCTATATTTAATTCCACGTAAGGATGTGATAGATCGCTTTCTGAAGATGAAAAATCATAGAGGCCAAGAAAAATAGAGAGGTAATTACTTTTGTAATCAGATACATTATAAATATGTTAGTTAATACGAGATACATAAATGATGTCATCTAAATAAGGCGGTATTCCTACACAACTTGTAGATGTGATAATGTAGCAGTAATTAAACAACTCAATGAAACCCAAAAACTAAAAAGAGAATTCTAGGGGGTATATAAAGAGAAGAGGTGATCTATTTCAGAAACAGTTTTAGACTATTTTTACAATTGTGATGTGCTCCTAAAGAATTTGGAGATGAGGCCAGACAAATTAGAAAGAGCACGAGATAAACTTTCCAAAGAATCTAAGATCATCTAAATCTGAATCTGTATGCTCGAGATATAGACGTTTGAAGTCAGGATTGTCTCAGCAATCTGAATCAGAGTCCAGATCCTGGGGGACTTGATCTCTAACTCTTCTTGGACTAAAAGTGACATGGGAAGCTTTTTATAGAGCATCAATTCATGTGAGACATGATCATAGTCACATGAACTTCATTCCCTCCTTCTCTTGAGAGCTTGAACTTGAATTCTCGCATGTTCTTGATCTTGATGGACCTCCTTTTGTTCTTTATGGCTTGAGCAGCGGATGCAGTCGAAATAGTGGAAGTAGAGGTAGTAGCAAGTGTATTCATGGGGATCATGTCCTCATCATCCTCCCCTCCTTGGAAACAAAGCCGTCATCAGCTTTGCATAACCTAAAAACCATCAAAGAGCAAAGAAAACATGTACGCAACATATATGTTTCTATCTAGCATGGTTAGCTCTTCAGGGTTAGCAAATATATCAAAACCATAATTAAAACTGTGATACACCTGGGTAGATTTCAAAAATATGTAGGATGATGTATCATTCTTATAAGTCCAATCATTGGTGCAACTTAATTTGCAAGTATAAGTGAAGCATTCATGCATATAATCTGTGATGCGATACCTATCATTAAACCATCCCAACCTAGGAGAATCTATATTACTGTTATCCAAATAAGAGGCCACATTATGCTGAAATTGAGAGCAAGATACTGCACTAATATCGGAGCAATCATGTAACAAGCTATTTGTTGTAAATTCAACACCTATATTGGAGGTCATATCAAAACAATGAAGCATTGACGTCACATTAACTTTTCGCAAAACAGAAAGTTAACCACATGAAATGCAAATCCTATGCACCAAGAATTTATTTCATATGTCATAAATTGCTATATCATGTAACATAATCCTTTGAATCAAATAGCGACGTTGCATAGGTGATGAGATGAATAATTTCAAGAGGTCATTGTCAAAATGAGTTAGTTTCAAAATAACCGATTCAGTACAAGTGATGCAAACCATATTCAACAAATTACATCATTTACACTAGTATCTCCAATTAAATTAATCCTATAAGCAAGAGTGTAGGCGGAATTCCAAGATGGTAAACTCACAAGTTCATAAACCTTTTCTAGAGCATATGTCAAAGTCATAGGGTTATCAAGTTGGATAGCACACACAACATCATGACTAATGTCATTATACACATTATTATGTTCTATCAACTTATCATAGCCTATTTCAAAATCAGGTTGTACACATGTCTCAACAATTGGTGCACTTAAAGTAGGAAAAAAACAATCTCAGGACAAGGAGCACTCCAATCATCTTTTATATCATTTACATTGTAGCTTGAATAGCACAAAAGAGATTGCACATCACTAATATTACGGCATGTGGCTTCCAAATCATAAGTTTCAAAAAAATTCTCATATGAATCATCACTTTGTACATCCAAATCACTAGGTAAATCAATGGTGTCACATGGCTTACAATAATCATCAAGTAATTCATGTGATTTAGAACATTGGTCAAGTAATGTTATGGAAATAATGTCATCATATCTAAGCAATTCCACACGAGGGATATCAATAGTTTCAGCACGTGGAACACTAATATCAGCACTAACATGTGATTCAAAAACATAAGTAGCATGGTCATCAACTAGTTGTGGCATGGATATAAGTGAAGTATATCACACAACTCTTCTTTTTTGCAAGGAGCATCAAGTAATTCATCACAAATAGTATTCTCAACTTGTGGCAAAGGCAAAGGAACAATTGGTTCTACTCTAGGTTGCTCTAAAATAGTATGTGTAGTGGATAAGAGTAGTTCATTCAACTCAATACATGAAGTATTTAATTCATCAGAGGCATACTTCAATCTCATGTGGAGCGATTGAAGTAGTACCTTTATTTTTACCTTGCCGGCTTGACTCAGATAATGTAGGTACTATCAGGTGTGACGGATCACAAGAGTGAGACAGTGTGACTCTCACATTAGCGGGTGCGGCAACAAAGGTTGGTGCTGCACTAGAAGGGTCAACTGAAGCAACTTCTGATGTGAGAACTTGTACCGGGCGTTTGCTTTCCTCATGTATCCGTCTCTTTAATTCCTGTACAGCTTTTCAAGCAAGACGAAACAAACGATTGATAGAATAATATTCTTTATGTGCAAGTATATACCGAATATCACGATTCAAGCCTCTCACAAATCTATTCATGGTAGCTTCTTCACATTCTTCTATATCACAGCAAAACAAATAAGATTGCAGTTCTAGATAGTATTCCTCCATGGTGTTACTACCTTATTCTAAATATTCTAATTTATTCAACCACTTACGAGTAGTGTATGAAGACACAAATCTAGCTCGCATAATTTTCTTCATGTTAGACCATGAGCTAGGTATGTTTGAATGTTTAATTTTATAGTCATAATCCCACCAAAATGATGCCCACTGCGTGAATGCACAAGTGACAACCTCTACTTGAACATGCTCGGGAATATAGTAATAAGCAAACATTTTCTCTACCTTTATTTCCCAATTAAGCTTCAGGATCACTAGTTCCTGCGAAAGGTGGAAGAGTAAACGTTTCTGTACCATGTGTATTTCATCAGTATATCTTTCGGGACGGTTGTCGTACTTTGCCATGGTGGTGATGAAGGAGCGCTTGTCTCAGAATATGGTACATCTCCCACTATAGATGCAGCCCAATAACTGATTACTCTGTAACCTGTCATTGTTAGTAGAAGACAAGGAAACAAATCACAAGTATATGTTCCTACCAACTACTAGAATGTGGGGTGTGGGGTGGAAGGAATCTCAATAATTTTGTAGTAAATACCAAGCTCTTATCAGTTCTTACCGAGCTGCAGTGATTGTCTATCTTTGGCGGCGTCAAAGATGATCAAAATACTAATATAGCTATTAGCAAGGTGACCAAACAAAGTACAGTATATGAAGGTGGAGTTTGTTTGGCTTCAGTATGGTAGCAAGGATAGCAACAATCAATTCAGCAAATAGAAGTTGAATAAATATTCAAAGTAGTAGTTGATGTTGCTGATCCCATCTTAGACCGAGTACTAGACAATCAATGCTCAAAAGATATAAGTGAAGCTCAAAGAGATGTTGTGCAAATAACCCTAAAAGAGAGTGAGATTTATTTCTGAGATTTTTTCTTTCTTTTCTTTTACTTGGCCTTCTATGTGGCTTCTTTCTCTTTTCTGTATTTTTCCAATATATATATTTTATTTTTTATCTCAGAAACTCAGTCAAATAAGCAAATGAGCTAAAAGCTGCAATCTGGTTGTCATTGCCTTGTCGCTGCAACAAAATCAACTAAATATGGTGCCACGGTAGAGATATGGCAACAAACAGCAAGCTAAAAGCTGTCATGCTGCTACCACGGTAGCAAAAACAGGAAAAAACTTTGCAGCGCCAGAGAAACGGCAGGAGGCCGCAACTTAAATATGTGATTTCTCCCAAAAGGCTAGGCCAAATTGGCTGAAATTTTTTGTTAGGCTCCTTAGAATATCCTTGATTTGACATAATTTTTTTAGAATCTTTGAAGCATTTTAAAATTTTGAGTCTGAAAAGATTTGAATTCAGACAGAACTTTAATCCAAAGTATATTTGGAGTCTTTATCCGAAAGCAAGGAAAAGTGGACGTCCAGGAGGCTTATTAAGGACGTGGGGGAACCCCTTGGGTTGGCCAAGTTGTGAGGCAAAAGATATAAGATGCAATCCAACTCCAACAAGGCAAGCCTAGCAAGCTGACTTGAACTCTTTTATCTTTTCTTTTTCCTTGCTGATTCCTTAGCAATGTTGATGGTGTGGATGGCAAGCTATGGATGGCTGCAGTAGGAAAGTTGGAGCCACCATAGGCAGGTGGTAGGAGGGTGGCAACATATGGGTTGGCAGGATGCTGTTGCGGTAGCAAAATTGGTGTTGCGGCAGGGAGTCCTTCCTCTCTTTCTCTGATTTCCTGCCACAACAGCTAGATGGAACCAAAACCAAGTATGACCTAGTAGTAAAATTTTAACTATAAACCAATCTAATCCAGCAACTCGACATGATCAATGCAGCAAAAGTTCAACAATGCAAGAACTACGATGAAAATTGCGAGACTCATATTGGTTTGGACAAGAAAAATGAATCTAATCTACTATTTTTTTGGCTTTTTCTGGACAATAGGTAAAAATAGGTAAATTTGATCATATGCCCCGTTTTCCCCGTGCCCTTGATCATATGCCCCATCTTACTTCTTAACTGCACCCCCTAAAAAACAACTAAATGGGGCATATGATCAAACCCTGAAAAGAAAACGGGGCAAATCCTCAAATCTCCCGTAAAAACAGTCTAACTATGAAATGGTAAATCTCACCAACAAATGTAGCTCTAATACCACTTGATGAGATGGTGGTCCGATCTTTCGATGAGACAAGGTAGCTATCGATTTGGTGGAGGTTTACCTTGACGATCCGACTATACCGTATGTTACAGTACGTCTTAGCAATTGCTAAACCAATCTCCAATAGTTATTGACCTTACCATAGGCACGAAAAACCAGCAAGAACTATAATATATTGCAATATGAAATTACGAGTATTAAATTAGCACAAGAGCTAGAAGAAAGTGTATTGGGATTTCACTAGCGATCTAAACAAGGTGGTAGTCTTACACGACTTGTAGATGCAATAATGTAGCAGTAACTAAATAACTTAATGAAACCCAAAAACTAAAGAGAGAATCATAGGGAGTATATAAAGAGAAGAGGTGATCTGTTTCAGAAACAGTCCCAGACTATTTTTACAATTACAGTGTGCTCATAAGGAATTTGAGGATAGGTCTGGATAGATTGGAAAGAGCACGAGATAAGCTTTTCAAAGAGTCAAAGATCACCTAAATCGGAGTCCGTATGCTCGAGATATAGACGTTTGAATTCAGGACTGTCTCAGCAATCCATATTAGAGTCCAGATCTTGGTGGGGACTTGATCTCTAACTCTGATTGGACCAAAAGTCACATGGGAAGATTTATAATATAGCACCAATTCATGTGGGACATGGTCATAGTCACATAAAATTCATTCTCTCCTCCTCTTGAGAGCTTGAACTTGAATCCTTGCATGTTCTTGATCTTGATGGATCTCTTTTTGTTGTTTATGACTTGAGCAGCAGATGTAGTTGAAGTAGTAAAAGTAGAGGTGGCAGCGGGTCTATCCAAAGAGGTCATATCCTCATCAACCGTCTACTAATGTCACAGGCTGTTCATTTGCAACTATATCTTCCATAGAGATATCATGTGTGCTTTCTTCCATCCAAGATTGTGAAACTTAGTGGCATCTTGTGCAGAGAAATCTTCCATCCTACATTACAAGAATTCAGTGGCATCATTTAGTACGGGCAAAAGTTGTACAGGCACGCTGTTGCTGCTGCTGATGCTATTTGAAAAAACAGCTCCAGCATCATTGACTGTATCTTTTAATGCACTTCTAGATTGATTGGTTGAGGTATACCATAATTTACGTTGCTAAAAGTTGTGACCCTTGTGGAATCTTGATCTTTTAATGCGCCCACAACCTCTATAGAATTAGGTACAGTACCATCTAAAGTATTGAACGGTGCAACTATTGTGTCTTCATTGCTCTCTTGCTTTGTCCGTTATTACAAATTTTGTGTCAACTTCTATCTAGCTTCCAATTCATTTCATTTCTTAAAGCAATATTGTTATTTTAAGAGAGCAGCTAAACAAAGGAATCCCGCACCCGATTTTGTTTATCTAAAAATTGGAACGATTTCTTCATTCTTTGGTAAGTAACCCTAGCTTTTGGTTGGATGGATTTGATTGTACTTGTCTTCCCTCTCCTTTCTACAGATCTGAGCAGTCAAATTTAAATCTTTCTTTATCCCAATTCAGTTTCGTATTTATTACTATTGGCTGATTGAAGTGTGAATTTGTTGGGATCATGAGAGAAGTTCTCATGTAGTCATGTATGTTGTTTTTATGGTTGGGGATGTAGGTTGCAGGCTACAAAATTGGTTAAGCCATTGGATAGCAGGTTTATTAATACGTGGTGGTGTCACTTCACTCTATTGATCAAGAACAAGAGATTATCGTGCTGGAACTGTCAATGGAATCTTGCAAAAAATCCTCCATTGTTTTGCTATGCAAATCTTGGTATGTCTTTGTTCAATTCTTCTATAGGATTGATTCATCTGAATTATGAGCTATGGTGCACTGCTTTTGCAGAGTAGACACATTTCAAATATTTCTTTTAATTAATCTTGGATCTGCAAGTGATATCATTATCTTTGTTCATCTCATTTCTTAAAGCAATGTTGTTATTTTAAGAGAGCAGCTACACAATTGAACTTGTTACTGCTGTTGCAGAGTTTAAAGAATTTCTCAAAGACGACAAAGGAGCTTGTTCATCGTATGCAGAAAATAGACAGTGCTTTCTATCCTGAGGTAGTTTCACATTTCAGAGGATGTGCTGGGCCGATGTTGTTTTGGTTTAGTAGCCTTTTCTAAGTGTAAACAAATTTGCAAACGCTACATCATATGTATGTGGTGAACGTGGGCAGCGGGTTCAAGCTGATCTGGAACAGTCTGAGTATTATTTACAAACAAATATATTCGTTTGAGAAGATAGTTCCAAAATTTATTCGGATATTATTAGAGTATACATAACTTCAGAATTTAGAAATGAGCTCATACTTGGTGTGATATATACTGGGGAATAAGACTGGATTGCGTGTCTTTGATTACTATTTTCTTTATAATTTTTTTGATAAAAATCGTACTATAACCATTATGACTTATAATATTTTATGCTTACCATGTGTGGGACATGTACACTTACTAGCATGACTAAGAAAAGAGTACGAAACGTACCTTGTGTTTCCTGTTTGCTACATTAAGGAAAGAATTCATCATGTTCCCTACCATTCAGCGACCGAAGGGAAATGTTATGTACAAGCATTAAAATCAATTGCAAACTAAAAATTTATTTACCCCAGATTTGAATAGATATTTGTGATCCAAAGCATCATTATATATAAACTATATAACTTTGGAAGAAAGTTAATGCGAAACAAAATTTTCTTATATTAATAATGGATCATCAAGTACATATCACCCAGCATCACTAGCAAGCAAAGGGGCACTTCATCCACAGAATATAAGTCCTAGCAGCTTCCAGGACACCCTTGACAGGCAAAATAACAATACATCATGCTTATAATCACAAAAACAACTTCCAGGATACCCTTCACGATGGAGCTAGACCCATCAACCAGCACAACAAAAAATAGTCTTCTTTACTGATGATTTGTCCGGATAATTTTATTATTGGAGAATGCTTTACATTTGCAGTCTAATGTTGGCTTTTTCTAAGACGCGTTTTTATTGTACTAGAAAATATTTTCATCGTCTGAAAAAATATTTTCGTCCCTGAAATATCACTTTTCGGGTCAGATACCCCCCAGCTTTTGCTATGGGGCTGGTGGGTTCACTCCTTGCCATGAATAGGGCTGGCTCCTTCCCCGAGATAGATAGAAGCCAAGCCCACTACGCGGTGCGAACTCCTAAAGAAGAGCACCAAATCTATTACACAAAGACAACTCATAAAATAATGTTTCATCATATATATATACCATTCTATAATATTTGAGTTGATGATGGTATCACACTTTTAATTACCCCTTTTACCCCTCTAACAACCCTTTAACAAATATGTAACAAAGCGAAAAAATACCACCTGCTATCCATCTAAAGAAAAAAATACCCGGTTCGTTCACCCTTTACAGTTGCCAACCGAACCCAAACGAAAAAAAAACTGCCAACGAAATCCTTCCTTCACCGCTATCGGACGACGACGGGAGCGCCGCGCGTCGCCGCCAGACGGAGCCACCGCGCCTTCCCCTTCCCCGTAATCGTCGCCGCCCCTTGAAACCACCGGTGGCCCTCTATCTGTGCGGCACGGCGCCACGCGTCATGGCCGGGCGACGATGGGAGCGCCGCGCGTCACCGTCAGACGGAGCCACCACGCCTTCCCCACCCTCGTAATCGTCGCCGCCCCTTGAAACCACCGGCAGCCCTCTATCTGTCCAGCGCGGCGCCGCGCGTCACGGCCGGACGACGATGGGAGCGCCGCGCGTCGCTGCCAGACGGAGCCACCGCTCCTTCCCCGCCCTTGCAATCGTCGCCGCCCAGGCGCCCCTTACAACCACCGCCGGCCCTCCATCTGTGCTGCGCCGCACCGCACATCGCGGCCGGACGGAGCCAGCCGCGTCATCGGTGGATCAGAGATGGCGGAGGAAAACCCGGTGGTGGAGGCAGTGCAGCTGATTGACGGCGACGGCGACTTCGCGGGCGACTCCGCGGAGCTATTCATGGCGGCCGTGGGCGTTGCCGGCTGCGGCATTGCTTTGAGGAAGATGACGGGGAGGCGGAGGAGAGCGGACCACAACAGAATCGACGCCGTCATTGACCTGAGCCGACCGTGGCCGTGGCCACATCGGAGAAAGGAGGAGCAACAACCACCGCGCTCGCACGATCCCTGTCTCCACGACCACATGCGGCAACCGTCAAGACAGCCGAGACGCACGACACATTGACCCAACTCTAAGTGCTCATGCATGGAGGTTGCAGTGAGGTAATCCCGCTGCCTAGTTATCCCTTCTCGTCCATTGAGATGCTTCCTTCTCTTCCTCGTCTGACACTCTTATTTCTTCCGGTCGCTACAAATATTGAAGGTCGATCGAGACACTGAGTTAAACAAGGTTTGGAACGGCATTGATGATGAATAGTACGGTATCCTACGTATTAGGGGTATCTGTATACAGAATCCCAGGACTTTAGGAAGGTATAGCATACCCGGTAAGGATCCTTGGACGACAAGGATAGCCCCTCTCGGGAAGGGAAGACTCCCCTTAAACTAGGAAGTCAATCCCGACGTTTAAGGAGACCAGAGTCCTACTCGGGCGTAAGTCCACGTCCAGTACGACCCTAGGGAACCCCCTATATAAGGATCAGCAATCCCATAGGGGAGGACAGGTCTTAGGAAGTTCTATAAGTCACAGCACCAGCAGCATAGGATCTTAGGAGGCGAAGCCCTAGAAGACCCACTGCCTCGAGGGAGTCATGCCCGGCGGTTTAGGCATAGATTAGTCTACGATTAGGCCTAGGGTAGCCACTAACATACACCCCCCATTGTAAAGCGTGTTCTCCATCAATATATAGCAACAGGACGTAGGGTTATTATCCTGAGGGAGGCCCGAACCTGTATAAAAACGGCTGTCCCCTGCTGTCAGAGCTCCTTGCACTTGGGCCCTAGAGGTCCCTACCCCCCAGTAATCCTCATTCCATGAATACCGTAAGATCGCCGATTCACCGATCGTCGACAGATGGCGCCGACCACGGGGACCTCTCCGGACCAAGCCGTCCAGGAAGAATCAGAGTCGGTAGGACGCGCAACTAAGCGCGATCAGATCCCAGCGCCGGTTGCACAGCCCTCGCCGGTTTTGACCGAGGAGGAAGAAGCAAACCCGGTAGGAAAACCGATCGCAATCTCGCCCCGTACTGGGTACTCGGACCAGGGTTTCTACGACAACTTTGGCCCTATGGACCCGTACCCGGTTACGGATCGAGTGGATTTCGGAGAGTACGCCCCTGGAGAGGACTCGGATGGCGAAGCAGATCACTTCAGAACCGAGTGCGCCAGGGCCTTCAGCGGGAAGTTGGTCTTGAACGACGACTTCTCGGCAGGAACGACCAGCCCCATGGTTGGAGTGTCTCCTGCAAACTCTGATCGTGAGAACGATCAAGATCTTACCCACGTCGTGTCCGATGAGGACAACGTGATGGAATACGAGTACACATCATCCAGCCAAGGACCTCGAATGGTACTCGCGATCGACGATGGTCGAGAAGACCTCGAAGATCAGAATCTGCCCGGGGGCTCACAGCAGCACAATGCAATGGCTGCCTCCCACATGAACGGGGGCTTACCCGCCGCCGGGGAGAGAACTCCTCGCCGGAACGGAGACCTGCCTGCCGCTGTGGAGAGATCCCCCCCCCGGGAACGAGGGAGTACGTGTCCCGAACTGCTCGAAGACTTGCGGAAGTGCGCAATCTGCTGTCACAGCCTCCCGTGGTGGATCTGTCGACACCCGCGGGCGCGCAGTGGCTGCAACGGCTGGGGGCTGACCTCCAAGAGGCTCAGAACCAGGCCGAGTCTTCTCGAGCCCAATCGGTGGCCCGTAGCTCTACTCGGGTGGACACCCCTCCTCCGCTAGAAGAACGCGATCGGGAGGGACGACACCCCAGGAACAGGCCTCCTCAGGAGGAGCCACCTGTCGACCTCCGAGAACAGCTCGACAAGCGCCGCCGCCAAAGGCGCCAGCAAGAGCAACAGCCTTCTCGGAGAGATCACGTGCAACACGCCAATACTCGCGGCCGATCCTCGGCCTCGAATAGCGGCGAGAATACGCCTTATCAGGGGGTCCTTCAGTGGATGCCAGGCGCTATCCCAGGAACTCCGTCAGGTACGCTGGCCTTCTCGTTTCAAGCCCAGCTCGCTAGAATCGTACGACGGAACCACGAATCCCGTGGAATTCCTTCAGATCTACACCACCGCGATCGAGGCAGCCGGCGGGGACGAGAAGGTCATGGCCAACTATCTTCCTACCGCTCTCAGAGGAGCCGCTAGGACGTGGTTGACGAATCTACCCCCAGGAACGATCCGTTCGTGGGGACAGCTATGCGACATGCTACTCGGGAACTTCCAGGGTACCTTCCCAAGACCTGGTCGGGTCGACGATCTATTCCTTGTCGTCCAACGACCAGATGAGACCTTCCGAGAGTTTACCAAAAGGTTTAGTGCTGTCCGCAACACTATCCCAGAGATAACGGACTCGGATGTCATCCGCGCCTTCACTCGAGGCAGCAGAAACGAGATGTGCACGCACGATCTGATCATGCGGCCACCGAAAACCACCAGGCAACTCATGGATCTGGCCGAGAAGGCCGCTTGTGCGGAGGAAACCCTGCGGTACATCAAGCAACAGCGGGGTGAGTCGACCAGTTCTCCCCTCCGGTCAAGGAGCGATTCGCGCAAGACTAAGCGCAAGAAGAAGCCCTCCGGAGGGAACAAGGAGAAAAGGATCAGAGCCGACGAGGTAATGGCCGAGATCTCCGAGAAGCGCACCTGGCGACCACGCCCCAAGGATAAACCTACCACGTCCTCCGACAAGTCGTCGAAGCCCTGGTGCGACTTTCACTAGACCGACTCGCATGATCTGCGACAGTGTCGCATCTTCAAGAAGTATCTTCGGGAAGAAAGAGAGAAGTTCCACGAGGAGAAACCCTCAGGTCGCAAACAACAGTCGGGAAACAACCTCCGACGACGATGACTCCACCCTTGAGCCTTTCCAGGGGCACGTCAGAGCAATCGAGCACATATTCGGGGGCTCAACCTCTTACGAATCCAAGAGACAATACAAGGCGGGTTCCTCGAGCGGTCAAGTGGTACGAGGTCACGATCTCTTTCGACCAGACCGATTGCCCCAAAAATTGTGCTCGACCGGGACGATACCCTATTGTGGTCGAGCCAACGATCAACAACTGCCGAGTGGGTCACGTGTTAATAGACGGAGGGAGCTTCCTCAATATCCTATCCGCCAACGCCGTCGACGCCATGCAAGTGCCACGATCGTCTGTTCAGACGGTGACGCACGCTTTTCACGGTATCGTCCCAGGTTCATCGGCCACGCTGATCGGGCAAGTCACGCTCCCGGTTACCTTCGGTACACCGGAGAACTTCTGAACAGAGAAAATCCTGTTCGACGTAGTCAATTTCGAGACAGCATACAACGCTATCCTGGGGCGCCCTACTCTGGCCAAGTTCATGGCAGCTACGCACTGCGCCTACCAGTGCATAAAGATGCCCGGCCCAAAAGGTGTCCTCACGATAAGGAGTTCCCCCAGAGAAGCGCTCCTCTGCGATAAGAGCAGCCTCGATCACGTACGAGTACACCTGGGGGATGGGGTGCATATGCCCTCAAAAACCAGCACGGCCGTGAAGACCCATGGCGAGATAAAAGTAATTCCTCTGGATCCAGCAGAGCCCTCCAAGACAGTCCAGATCGGGTCAACACTTGATCCAGACTTGGAATCGTCGCTCATCGTTTTTCTCCGGGGCAATTCGGACGTCTTCGCGTGGCAACCATCCGACATGCCTGGAATCCCCAGGGAAGTGATTGAGCACATGCTAGCTGTCCGTCAGGACGCCATACCAGTGAAACAGAAACTACGGTGATTCGCCCCAGATCGGAAAGAAGCCATCAAGGTAGAATTCGAGAAACTCCTGAAGGCCGGGTTTATCCGAGAAGTCGAGCACCCTGAATGGCTCGCCAATCCAGTTATGGTTAAGAAAGCCAACGGGAAGTGGTAAATGTGCGTCGATTTCACGGATCTCAACAAGGCCTGCCCAAAGGACGCTTTCCCCTTACCCAGAATAGATCAGATAGTGGATTCGACATCAGGGTGTGACTATATAAGCCTTCTCGACGCCTATTCGGGCTATCACCAAATAAGCATGTGTCGGGAGGATGAGGAGAAAACTTCCTTCGTAACTCCGTTCGGGGTATTCTGCTATTCAAAGATGCCTTTCGGACTAAGAAACGCAGGAGCAACGTATCAACGCGGAATGCAGCTCGCCCTCCACAGCCAAATCGGTCGAAACGTTGAAGCATATGTCAACGATCTCATCGTGAAAATAAAGAAGAAAGAAGACCTGCTCTCGGACCTACTGGAAACATTCACCAACCTCCGTAGAAACAGAATAATGTTGAACCCGGAGAAATGTACTGTAACGGACTCCAAAATCAAATATGATTAGAGGAATGAATCATCGCCAAGGGCCGAAGGACCAGTCGACCTGGTGGCACGGTACCTGCGCCGTACGCACCGAGTTGTGGGGCCCAGTCGCAGAGTTCTTGGCCACGTCTTGTGGCCACGCGTCCATCAGCAATGCGGTTCTTTCCTCCTCTCCATGCACAGCGGGTACTTCCCTCGGTCGTTCCAAAGACCTGCCGGTTATTGCTCCCGGAGTTGCCGCCGTTTTCCCGCTCTTCGCCGGCTGCTGGATCAACGCCGATTCTATCCGATTCCGATGAGGGATCAGCCGGCGAGCCTCCCTACCCCGTCACCGCGCCTAGCTTTTCCTCCTTCCCTTGTCGCGGTGCTGGTTCAACCTTCTTTCTGCTGTGGCTGTTGCAGGTGTTGGCTGAGGGCATCGCCGAGGGCAAGCTTCCTTCTCCTCCGTTCACAGTGGTCCTTGTTAAGTCTACCGCAAGATCTAAACTCGCCGTCCATCTGCTCTGGCTTGAACGCTGGGTCAGCTTGCTCTTTTCAGTGGTGAGTCGTCTCCCGGGTGATCCTTTTTCTAGATTGATTACCTGTTGTTCCTAAGGATCAGTGAGGAAGGCGAAGACTTCTAGCAATGCTGCAAGAAAATGCATATAATCTGGGTCATTACTTGTCCAGCTAATTGATGTTGAGTACGTTAGTGTTTGCGGCAATAGGAATGGAAAAGTAGAAGTAGGTTTCGGGCGTGCTGTGCAGCAGCATTGTGAGCCCCCATCTTCGGTTAATCCTCTACAATTGTCCTAATTAGTGAATTCAGGGATTAATTGATCAATCTATACATCAAACCAAGTTACTGGAATTCCTTCTCTACACATACTGCAAGCAGCAAGCTTTGGTAGCTTGAAAGCAAATACATGTGAGCTAGAGTGCTATTTCTTAAACATTAAAATCATAAGCAACTACTATTTTAGATCCTAAGATGTATTAGTGTTACTATATCTAAATCAGTTTGTGACCTAATGCTCAAAGCACCTGAGTTGGAACCTTTCTCCTCTCTGGGTTATTGAATCCTACCCATAGCTAATGTTCTGGATTTTAAGAAGTATTAGTAGTTTACTTAAGCATGGTGATAGAAATTTCATCTAAATCTTGATTCGGTGCTTAGATACATGTATATATACACTAGAGTGGCACTAATCCAGCATCAGCACCAATGAGCAACGTTCTAAACTGTGTTATAAAATGCTTAGGGTATTTAAGACATGAGTTTGTATCAGATTATAAAAGGTTAGCAATGTGCAAACTTAGGCTCAACTCCTTCCTGTTAAGTGGTTAGTCATCTCCTAGTCTGCCTTCTTCGGTTTTGCTAATTGCTACTCCTACAGCTTAGTGTAATTAATTAGATATCTTCAGCAATGGTATAAGAAAAAGGGTAGAATCAGCATGCCTTGTTCAAAAATTTGGAGTAGAAGTAACCACTCCAAATGCATATGGTTAAATATATACTTGGCATCTCAATTTAATACTGAAAATGTTGATGGATGGAAGAGTTCCCAGCACCCGTGTACCTCTATGCCATAGAGTTTTGGATAAAATTGTAGTGCTTAGGACTTCTTTAACCTCATCCGAACAAAACCAATGAAGCCATTAGTATCTACTAGCTGACAAGTAAGGTTAACCCACTTGTAATTAAATACAAGATGCATTTAACCCTTACTGTTTAACCTTAATTTACCCCCGCATAGTTGCTCTTAGGAGATTAATTCTGTTAATTGTTAGTTAGTAAATCTGACCCACCATCGTAATAGGCACAATTTCAATTGGTCTAATCACCAAATAACATTTAGTAAATAAGCCAAGATGTAACATTAAGATAAGTATGCCTCAATGCAGCAAGTAGGGTTCAATGTAAACTGATTGTTAAGTAATAGCTAATCAATAATACTAGTCTAAAGAATATTCTAAAACTGAAGTCAATCAATGGTATATAGATGGATTACTTCAAGCTTGAGTTAGTTCATTTAAAATGGTTTATTCTTCAAGGAACAATTAGTCCTTCCCAGAATGCATAAATCTGTAGGTATATATATACATTTAAAGGAACCTACATGTGAGTGCCATTTTAATTTCAAGGATGAAAGCTTTGAAGTTTCAGACCATTTTTAAGTACATGGTTAAGGTTCACAACTTTAAATTAGGTCAACTTAATCGCATCAAATCTACTTTTCTCATCTCATGTAATGTAGGAGGCATGGCATACATATCCTTCTTTCAAAATACTTCAGCATTTCTTATTGTTCCTTTTATTCTTTTGGTGTTTCGGTGTTCCATTTGCTAGAGCCGAGTACTGAAGATTTTATTGAGTGTGATCAGCAGCAGGAGGACTTCCCCGAGCAGTCAGGCAAGCTTGCTAGCTTGTTGATAATATTCCAGTTAATCTTTTACTATGCGTGGTCGATTGAATGATACTTGTGATGATGTGAGGTTCCTAGCATGTGTAGGTGCTATCGTTGGTTGTGGTCAATTGGTGTGTCCTTTAAATCACTTAACTTAATACCTGAACCCTTTGGAAAGTTGTGAGAGACGGGATCGGGCACGTGGGAGACATGGCGAGATGGAGTTCGCGTGGTCTTGCCATTGCTGCCAATCCTTGAGCCGGCAATAAGTGTTAGCGAGTGGAGTTGGAGGGTCATAGAGGGCCTACTATGAACCCACACCCATTGGAACACTTGTATGCGTGAGGTTAGGGTGGTCAGCTCTACCTCACTACACTTGAGTCAGATTGGGTGGTTAGCCCATTCGGCATCTCCCCAGGTAAGGAGACTTGGGGAGAATAACACGAGTTGGTTGTAATGGTTGTCTTCGTGCTTGTGAACTTGAAAACTGCATGCTCGGTGATATGGGAGTTGGGTGGTTAGCCCAATTCTAGGAATGGTTTGGAATGGTGTACTTGTACTCATTTTTGGATGGAAATGGGTGCTGTTCACATTTATTCAGATCTGAATGTGAGGTTTAATGGGATGAGATATCAAGTGGTAAGCTTGATAAGATGCAACGTGACATGGTATGTTTAATTTGATAGCTTGGGTAGCTCATTTTCCATGTTATGTTGTTTTATTCACATTATCATTACAATTGTCATGCTATGTTCAAGTTTAACCTGGAATGAGCTATTTAGCAGTTTGCGAGTACGAAAGTACTCACTCGGGAATTCAAATCCTGCAGGTGATCCTAGTATCGACGACTTTTACAATGCTGAAACTGAAATCTCTAATGAGTAGTACTGCTTGGGTATCCGACTTGGTCTACGGGAAGATTGTATAGATTTTGGGGAATGGTTTTAGTGAACCATTTCCATGTTTATATGGATGTTCCGCTGTTGTTTTTGAAGCTAAGTGTGCTGAAAGTGACCCTTAGGTCATGTAGTAATGAAGTTAAATGTTTCCTTGGTATGGACGACATATATGCTGTTAAATCCTCCTCATATGTAGAGTTTTGTGATGGTATTCGAGTTGTTTCTAAAAGCTGCCCAGGTACAATGCGTGTATGTGATGAAGTGCTTGGGTATGCCGTGAAGAATTACAGCGGTTCTTTCTTTCACTGAGTCGAGTAGCTGTCGGTTGAGTGACCCGCTGGCTGAGATGCGATGCCGGCCAGGCAGGGTGTGGGTGTACTCCACCGGGCCTTCGGGTGACCCACTAGCCTTCGGGCTAGGTTAGGGTGAGCGTGGACTCACCGGGCTCCTCCGCGTCTATTCTGCCTAGTGGATTTGAGAACGGTTCTAAGTCTTCACAGGATTTTGAAATCTTATGTGGCTTTAGGAAGTTTTGTCGCTTCCGGCCGGCTTGCGTTGGTCAGGTGTCGGATCACTCCACCTTGGTGCGTACGGCGCAGGTACTGTGCCACCAGGTCGACTGGTCCTTCGGCCCTTGGCGATGATTCATTCCTCTAATCATATTTGATTTCGAAGTCCGTTACATGTACCTTCGGAGTCAGCGCCGGAAAATTACTCGGTTTCTTGGTATCGCACCGGGGAATTGAGGCAAATCCCGATAAAATACGGGCGATCGTGGAGATGAGGTCCCCAAAAACGGTCCGAGACGTCCAAAGACTCACGGGTTGCATGGCGGCCATGAGCCGATTCATATCCCGACTAGGAGACCGTGGAATTCCTTTCTTCAAACATCTGCGACAACACGACGGCTTCGAGTGGACAGCGGAGTCAGAAGCGGCATTCCAAGAGCTCAAAGAATACTTAACCACCCCCCCAGTGCTGGTCGTGCCTAATCCCGAGGAAGGGTTACTGCTTTACATCGCGGCCGGGCCATCCGCGGTCAGCGGAGTGCTGACGGTGGAACGTGGAACTTCCGAGCACCGTGAGAAGGCCCAGAAACCAGTGTACTACATCAGCGAGATCCTGCATGGACCCAAGGAGCATTATCCCCAGGTTCAAAAGCTCCTGTACGCGGTCCTCACCACGTCTTGCAAGCTTCGACACTATTTTCAAGCTCACACGGTCACGGTCCCGACCACCTACCCTTTGGGAGAAATCCTCCGCAACCGCGAGGCCATAGGTCGAATCGCCAAGTGGGCTGTCGAGCTCGGGGAGTTCGACATCCACTTCGTTCGGCGCACGGCGGTCAAGTCGCAAGTCCTCATTGACTTTGTCACTGAATGGACGGAGCCCGACTATTCGGCGTCACCAGCAGTAAAGGACGACATTTGGACACTACACTTCGATGGTTCACTAACCATCGAAGGCGCGGGGCTGGGATAATCTTGACCTCTCCAACCGGAGAACGCCTGCAGTATATACTACAGATTGACTTCCCGGCCACAAATAACGTAGCTAAGTACGAAGGGTTGCTAGCCGGTCTCAGAGTCGCTTCAGCACTCGGTATTCGCCGCCTCCTCGTGAACGGAGACTCGCAGTTGGTAGCAAGACAAGTGTCCAAGGAGTACCAAACTACAGACCCGAATATGGCGGCTTACCTCGCGGAGGTGAGAAAGCTAGAGAAGAAGTTCGTCGGTTTTGAAGTACGGTATATCCCTCGAAAGGATAACTGCCAAGCCGATAGTCTTGCTCGCCTAGCTTCCTCATGATCTCCATGCCCACCCGGGGCCTTTGTAGAAAGGATCTCGACGCCGTCCGTGGCTTCTCTTGAACCCGGGGACGAAGGAGAGGTGGTTAAGCACCTCTCAAGGGTGTCACTAGGTATTGACGCTCCGAGGGGAGTGGTGGGGCGCCTCGTCGCTCCCCTCGATCTTGAAGATTCGTGGATAGAGCCCATCCGCAGGTACCTTCTCGATCGAACTACACCTGAGAACGATACGCTTTCCGAGCAGATTGCCCGACGTGCCAGGATGTATTCCCTGGTCGATGGGGCCCTCTACCGACGAGGGGCCCACGGAGTGCTCATGCGGTGTATCCCTCAGACGCAGGGTATAAGATTACTCGAAGAGATCCATGGAGGGGTGTGCGGGGCACATGCATCTTTCCGAACCCTGGTCGGAAAGGCCTTTAGACAAGGATTCTATTGGCCGACAGCCCTACATGACGCGAGCGAGTTAGTGAAGCGATGCCGTCTGTGCCAATTTCACCGCAGACGCATTAACCAGCCCGCCCAAGCATTACAGACAATTCCCTTGTCATGGCCATTCGCCGCATGGGGCCTCGATATCCTAGGGCCGTTCCCGGTGGCACCCGGGGACTACAAGTTCCTTTTTGTCGCGATCGATACATTCACCAAATGGATCGAAGCCGAACCTGTCTCGCAGATCATGTCGGAAGCAGCCAAGCGGTTCATAATGCGAAACGTTATGACTAGGTTTGGTGTCCCGAGCAGAATCATAACCGACAACGGTACTCAGTTCTCCAGCTCCGACTTCATCGAGTACTGCACCGAGCTTGGCACCACGATATGCTAGGCCTCGGTTGCACACCCACAGAGCAACGGACAGGTCAAACGCGCCAACGGACTCATACTCCAGGGGATGAAAACTCGCGTCTTCGATAGACTCTCCGCCCACGCCAAGGCTTGGGTATGCGAGTTGCCCTCCGTCCTCTGGGCCCTACGAACAACCTCCAACCGGGCCACCGGAGAAACACCGTTCGGCCTGGTATATGGAGCCGAGGCCATGCTGCCATGCGAACTTACCCTAAAATCACCACGGGTAGAACTGTACACCGACAAGGAAGAAATCCCTCGAAGAGAGGATGACCTCAACTTCATTGAGGAAAAACGGACCCAGGCTCTGCTCCGGGCCACCCGCTACCAACAAAACCTCCGTCGTTACTATGACAGACATGTTCGACAACGCTCACTGCAGGTCGGAGACCTCGTCCTACGACTCGTGCAAAATAAAAGCAATAGCAATAAGTTGTCTCCCAAATGGGAAGGTCCTTACACGATAGTCGAAGTAACGTGACCGGGGTCTTTCCGACTAGCGATGGAAGACGGTCGAGTCCTATTGAATTTTTGGAATATCGATCAGCTTCAGAAGTTTTATGTTTGAGACTAATCGACTGTACACTCGAGAGCATCCCTCGAGCGAACAGTCGGGGGCTGGTCCAAGGACTTAGGCGAACAGTCGGCTGGTCCTTGATAGATGATGGGGTGGATACCACGCCAACCGGGCTTCGACTAGGAAGCAATCTGACAGACAACTTCCTCCGCGGAGCAGCACGAGGGGCGGGTTTCGGTGGAGAAACTTCCCTGCAGGTCGCATTCAGAACCCAGAACTAGGAGCATAGGCTCGACAAAGCAAGAAGCGGAAGGATGGTACCTCGCCCTTTTCAGCGAAATAGAGCGTCTTCGTCGGCCCGAAGGATCTCTCGCCCCATGAGGGCAGGGCGGCGGTATGGATCTCGATTCACCCCGCGCAGCTTCTTCCACCTTCTCGGCGGGATGGGTGTCTCCGTCGCGTTGGTCTTCCGCCACGGTCGAGCACCGACTAGGAATAGAGGGCCCAGCTTTGGGGTCATCTATTCCACGTCCTTCTCTCTGCAGAGAGGGACCATCCCGCAAAACCAGTATGAGTTGAGCTTGAAGGATCTAAGGCCCTAAAAAAGAAAGGATTGCCGCTAGAACCTCTTCCCGCTCGTGCGGAGGTCGAAGAGGTAGCGACGTGGGGACATCTTGGCGATGGGGTGGAGGTACACGCTTAAAGAGAGTTTTTACCTTCTCGGATACCTCCGCTTCCGAGAGGGCTGCTCGAAACAAAGAAAGAGTTAGGACACCCTGTCGAGTCCTGCATATTGAGTTATGAGGAAAGAGGCTTACCCATTTTTCTCCGCCGTTGGTATGGATCGCTTGTCGAGTCCCAAGCGCCTGTCTCCCTGAACCATAAGGGGCAAATTCCGCGCCTGACGATGTCGGTGACAACATCGGCCGAGGACAAGCCTCGGGTTCGGAGAGCCTTAACTTCCCCGACCAGGTGCTGGAGATGGGAGTCGAGCAGGGTCTCGTCGGTCCAGGTGGATGCCACGTCGGGTGGAGTTCCCCAGTACCTTATGCTCAAAGGGATCGATGGGCGGCAATAGCACCACTCATACTCCCATCCTGGAAAGGATCGGATTCCGGTGACGTCGATGTACTCCGTGGCCCTATCTTCTTGAAGACGGACACTCACGCCTCCCACTACGTTCTTCTTGGTCCTCTCCATCTTGTGATAGTATCTGAATAAATCCAACGATGGCCGAACCCCAAGGAAAGCTTCGCACAGATGGGCGAACACACTCAGGAGAGTGTACGATGCCGGGTCTAGGTTCACCACCTCAACTCGATAGAATAGGAAGATCGAATGTAGGAAGGTGGAAGGAGGCAAGAAGAACCCGCACCGAAAAAAGTCGGGGAAGACAACCAGCTAGCCGGGTTCGGGTTCAGGAATTCTCTCGCCCCAGACATGGCGGAACTCGGCTTGGCGGGTCGATTGGATAAGAGTTAGTTCTAGGGAAGATGCGAGTTTCGCCTCGGTCATCTCCGAGCGCGGCCATGGGTCGTCAACCAACGGGCTCCCGGCCATGGCGCGGAGAGGAAGGAAGAAGGTGAAGGAGCAAGAAGGATAGGAGGCAAAGAGACGATGCGGGCAAAATCCCAATTCTTGGACTCCTAAAGATTTAAACTTTCACCGAAGCCGAGCGCGGTTTTCGGCACGATCAGTTCCATCGCATTTAATGCGGACAGTTGTTTTTTCCGCTTACAGGGCGCTTCGCGGGAAAAAGAGGGTCTGACAACCCATGACCCAGACGAACGCGCCGTGGCTCAGCGCACGTTAACGGCACCACGGCGCAGAGAGAGAAAAGATTCTTCATCACCATGCGAAATTTCCGCCACGATGGTTCCGTTTCCTAGAAATATGCCAGGCGGACGCGTGTCCGTGATCGACGGATCAGATCAGATCGGAAAAGTATTCTGGATTTTCCAAAGGATTATTCCGATAAGGCTTTTACGACTACCCGGTAGAGATTGAGCCTACTCGGAGAAGTCGCCGACAAGGACTACTCGGATCGCCTAATCGGAGTTTCTTCCCTGACAAGGGCAGATTTCCAACAGAACCATCATGACCTCACTTCACGTATTGATGGGGGCTTGATGATGAATAGTACTGTATCCTACGTATTAGGGGTATCCGTATACAGAATCCCAGGACTTTAGGAAGGTATAGCGTACCCGGTAAGGATTCTTGGATGACAAGGATAGCCCCTCTCGGGAAGGGAAGACTCCCATTAAACTAGGAAGTCAATCCCGACGTTTAAGGAGACCAGAGTCCTACTCGGGCGTAAGTCCACGTCCAGTACGACCCTGGGAACCCCCTATATAAGGATCAGCAATCCCATAGGGGAGGACAGGTCTTAGGAAGTTCTACAAGTCGCAGCACCAGCAGCATAGGATCTCAGGAGGCGAAGCCCTAGAAGACCCGCTGCCTCGAAGGAGTCGAGCCCGGCGGTTAGGCATAGATTAGTCTACGATTAGGCCTAGGGTAGCCACTAACATACACCCCCCATTGTAAAGCGTGTTCTCCATCAATATATAGCAACATGACGTAGGGTTATTATCCTGAGGGAGGCCCGAACCTGTATAAAAACGGCTGTCCCCTGCTGTCAGAACTCCTGGCACTTGGGCCCTAGAGGTCCCTACCCCCAGTAATCCTCATTCCACGAATACCGTAAGATCGCCGATTCACCGATCGTCAACAGGCATCATCAAGCTCCACAAGGTTAGTTCATAAACTTTTTCTTGTAGAGTTCATAAACTTAGGTCTGAGCAGTAAGGTCTTGAATTTGTTAGTTTGAGCTATAGTTTTACTGCAATATTAGTTGAGTGATTTTTTGCTGACAAGATTTCTACTATTCCTTCGCTGCTGACTGACGGAAGCTAAATAAATCGTATGTTGCCGAAGCTACCTTTGTTAATTTCAATGATCCTACCGTATTCCATGAATTGGAAGAACAAGCATCTACATGGCAACCTCCCGATGGAAACGATTTTCGAATTCAGATTACAACTGTTCTTTTTCTTTTCTATTGCTTTCCACTGTGTACTTATTCATGACATAATTATTCTTTTAGACTAACATTCAGGAAGAACTATTGGTATGTCAGATCCAGTTTTAGGAGTGAAATAATTTGTCAAAAACGTAATTCCCTCTCCCCTGCTTTCTATTCCTTTCATGATTTCTTCATCTTACTATACACTTGATGAGTATCTCAGTTGGCACTTCTGAATACCAGAAGTTGTACAGGGTATCTACCTGTAAGATTCAAGTGTCACCTAGTGGGATGTTGTCATGTCACATAAGGATTCCCTTCATGTTTGTGTTGATAAATACAAATTATGATGTTGTTTTTATCCGATGATAATCCTAGCTGAAACCAGGTGCTTCCCTTTCTTTTGATCCTAGGGAGTTTCATTCTTTGCCTGAAGAATTGCAAAAACACCAACTTCAATTTTATCTTCCTGTGATATGTGCTGCTACTTAACTGCTGCTTCCACATTAACATTCCCTCACCAAATTTTTAGGTGAAATTCCAAGTACATGTTACTATTGGATTGAGTAACTCCTATTTATTCCTGTTAGCTACAATATACCAAAATGACTGCTTCAGTAGCTCCCACCTTTTCATTTGATAGTGTTTCTTTGCTCTTTCTGTAAAAGAGTGGACTGTTTTATTTTTCGTGGTTGCCTTATCAGGTAAGATAGTTGAAGATCACGTGTTAGTTATGCAAAACCTTTTTGGTTAAGGATGATGGTAGCTGTTCTTCATCTACACCGTTTTTGCTATATGGAAATATCATGCTTTTGATTGTGTCATCTATCGTAGATCATGGCAAAATACTCTTATGGGTTCATATGCTATTCTGATTTGTAATCAAGTTTTTTTTTCCTTTTTGGCAGCCTAAGCATCTAAAGGTTGGAGACAAGACACTTCTCCAAGTTTCAACACTTTCGCGAAGTATGTTCTTGCAAAGTGAGCATATTGTTGCAAATAAAAACTTGGAAATTACTGGCAATTTGCACCATTTTCTTCCTTTCTCTGCATCTCTCTGTTCCCCCTACAACTCCTCTTTGTGTATTACCAATAGGTTCACGCACCTTTTCCAGGAACATTAGGAGCTCTTAGTTTCTTGCACACCTTAACTTGTGCTGAGCAGCTTTCTCCCAGCTCTTTCAAGCCTTCCATCGGATAGCATGTATGCTGATCTAAATGATTTCCCAGTTGGTGAATCAATAAGAAGTGCATTTGGAATAGTATCATTTATGCTCTAATTTAGCGTATTAGGCTAATATCATGTCAATTTGGACCATTCGAGTGCACTCTAATCTTTATTAACAGATCTAACTCACTATACAACTTCTTTTTTCCATTCCAACCCTTATGAAGTTTTTTTCCCTTTTTGGCAGCCTAGGCATCTGAAGTTTGGAGACAAGAACACTTCTCCAAGTTTCAACACTTATGTAAGTTTCAGCACTTCTCAAAGTTTCAACACTTCTAAAAGTATGTTCTTGCAAACTGAGCATATTCTTTTTCCTACCATGGATGTCTCTAAAATGCAAACTGAGCATATTCCTCTTGTGATCAGTATCTCAGTTTTTAACTTCTAAGAAAAATGCAATATTGGAATTGTGTAACAACTTCTAAAACCTTGTTAAGTGCCAAAATATTTTTGACACATCCTTCTAGATCCAGATCCGATAACCAAACTTCTGCATTTATGTAACCAAGTCCCCCAGGCTACTCCGAGGTTTGACTACAAAATAATGCTGCATATTTATTCCTTTGCCAATTTAATGATTTGGACAAACCAACAAAGGCTAGCCTTCCAGGAAGAGATGGTGTTTTCTGCTGATCCAAAAAGTGAGACTAGATCAACACATTTGCTAACTATGGTGTTTTCTATCACTCTTTACTGTGCCTAATCTCTTATGCTAAAGGTGTGCTGACTCTATTCTACCAAGAATCGTGCTTCCTGAATTTGGCTACCCAAACCATAAATCAAACACAAGTACAAAAACCTCCTTGATTGTTAGCTTTACTACTTTCTATCTCCAATTTTAAGTAAGAATTGCATTTGAAATATTGGTACCAATTGTATCAATTTGGCGAAAATGAGTTTAAGTCTCACTCAATTGTCTTTGTAGGTTGAGAAGCATTTGCAGAAGTACCTTTTCCTTCTCAGGCAAATTCTTTTGTGCGTGGAATTCTGCAAAACTTCTCTTAAGCATGTATTATGTTTGTACGTCAGATCTGTGCATCCTATCATTTGTACTCAGTTAAGTAATTGACTGTAAATGGTGATATGTGCTGAAGTGCTGATGCATATAGAAATACTTGTTCTTAAACAACCATCTTGCAATGAATAGGTAGGTTCTGTGACTTGTGTATTATATTTGTTAACATCCTACATTGATGGATTGGTAAATATGTTTAATCATGTCATTTACTTTTTTGAGATTCGTCTGAAGGTTTTCAATGGTATATATGTTTGGGTTATTGTTTAGGTAATATTTTTCTTTGCACTCACTCTAAATTATGCTAATACTTTCAATGCCTTAATTTGTATGACTTTTCACGTCTTTTACAAATTCATATTCGTGATATATTATAGGCATTTCAAGGTGATCTTTTACTATTTTTGACCTTCACAATTTAGAGTTCCGTTGCAACGCACAGGCCCTCTACCTTCTTGAGGTATGAATTAATACTAGGACTGTTTGTTTGTTATTCCCAATGTTCATGTAATAAAATAAAATAAAATAAAAATATATAGTCCCTGCATTACATATCTACATTAGTCCCTGCATTACATATCTACATTAGTCCCTACATTACATATAGCTACGTGCATGCATTGTGTGTCCTGGGTGTAAGCTGGTATCAGAGCCATCTGGCCCCTGACCTTCCCAAGCCATCTTCTCCGAAGGGGGGGAGAGGAGTGTGGTAGTAGGCCGAGTCGCGGAGATCCCGCCAGGTGTTGTTGGTAGGCCGAGTCGCGGAGAACCCTGATCCTCTAGAGCGTATACCTCGAAGTCGCGTGGCCGTTGTTAAGCCGTGGATAGGCGTTTGTTAGGCAGAAATCGTTGACTGAGGGCTTGATTATGAGGTGAAGGTTGATCTTAATTGTGGGATTTGCCCTGCCGTTGTCTGGAAACCAACTCTCCTATAGGTTGATCTTAATTGTGGGAATTGCCCTGCCGTTGTCTGGAAACTACCTATTCCTTACTCCTTTGTTCGTATAAGATGTCTTGGTTAGTCAGGTCTCTAGGTGTAACTGATCGTGCTGTAGCCTCCTGCAGTAACGATAGGTCTGTTAAAACTATGTCTGTAAAAATGCTTCATCTATATGCTTTGAAGACATTGAAAAAAGTATTGCAAATTGGAAGGTACCTAGAGTAAATATTAAGGATATATATCATGTTGGCACATTTTCCTTACGTTCTGATTACTTTATAAAAACTATTGAAAAAACTATTCCTATTAGCTCTTTGCATGAGACTTTGCATCTTCTCTCTGAAAAGGAAATTGATATGATAAGACGAAAACCCCAGTATCACTATCTACACTTTGGTCTGGTCCAAATTGCTATTCGGTCCTTAACAAGGAAAGGTTTAAATGTATCTGTATTGGCTTGTCTAAGGGATTGTAGAAATAAAAGATTTAAAGATTCTTTACTAGGAATGGTTGAAGCCAGTCTTAGTAACGGTCCAGTATTCTTTAACACTTTCCCAGACTTCTCAGTATCTCTTTCAGACACAAACATCCATAGGGTCTTAACCTTAAACTTGCAAACGTCTGGCTATGATCTTGAACCAGGAAGCGAGAACATTTCCGTAACATATAGGATCTATTACAAAGCCATGACAACACTAGCCCCTTGTGCAAAACAAAATACACCAAAAGGGTTAACCACCCTTCTCCAAGCCAACCCAAGAAATCATGTCCTAACTCCTAGAACCTTAAAATGGGACGAGATAATACTTCCTGAAAAGTGGACGCTCTTTCAAGCTGTTGAGCCAAAGGCCACACAACAAACCGAGGTTGAGTCCTTGACTGAAACACCAGATGGGGATGTTGAAGTAACATTCTCCTCGAAAAGAAAGGTTTTCATCCAGTCTAGACCATCGGTTAGCTGTGATAGCAGACCTCGAGATAGACCACAAAATATTGTTTATGCAACTTATGAGGACAATTCGTATGAACCCTCAATTTCAGATTTTGATCTTAATGTCATTGAGTTAGAAGATGATTACTATGAAACTGATTCTGATTATGAGAGTGATGATGACTATCCCTATAGTTATGCTATGATAATTATGACTATGATTTCAGATATGATTCTGATTTTGAAAGCAGATTTATTGTTCCCATTCAAGAGCCTGAATTTGAAATTAACAAAGAACTCCTTAGGCTTGAAGTTGAGCTTCCCAAAAATGAAGCTAAGGTAGAAAACTATTTAAAACTAGACCGTTCTTTTAGAATGAAAGTTAAGGAAGCCTGGTATGATGATATGAAGCAACAAAGGAAAAATATCTTCTTTTTTGATTGGTATGAAAATAGCAAAACTTAGGCATTTTGAGAAATTCTTTAGGCCAAAAATCCAGCCTAAGCGTGAAGACAATGGTCAGCATGAAATCAGAAACCAAAATGAATTTGCAGCTAAAAGTGACCATGAATCTAACGCAGAAATCAATAGTGAATCAGAATCAATGATGAAAGCTAATAGTGAAGATGATATGATAATCTTGCTGTCATTAAAAAGACGTCAACAGAATGGACAACCTCTAGTGGAAAAGCCATAGAAGCTATTCACCCTCCTTTTGAGTCTATTCAACTGAGTGATAATGCAAAGGGTGAAAGTATTAAAGCTAGTCCACTCAAAAGTATTGCTAGAAGCACTTACCAAGAGCCCATAAAGGTGGAACATGTAGGCCACCTGGTAGAACAACAAAACTTTGCAAATATCTCTTTACATACTCTTGGGCAGCAAACTGATCGAATTGAGAACATCCTCTTGGAGGGAAGCAAGCCGAGCAAAGGTGAAGTTAAGGTAAACTATCCTCCAAAGTCCCAACATGAGTCATCTAGTTCTCAACAAGTTACTCCATTATTTGTTCCTCACATGCTAAATTCCAACATAAAACTTGGAAAACAAAAGGCTATGGGTTCAGCTCTATCTGAAGACTTAGTCAATGAAATAGCAAATAAACTGAGTAGTTTAAAGGTTAACAAAAATATCAATCAAATTTCTGATGGAGAAAGTAGTGACATGATCAATAAAATATTCAAACCTACTACTCTAACATCAAGAACTAGAAATTATTATCCTAGGCCAACGTATGCAGATTTGCAATTTGAAGAAACTCCACAAATAACTAATATGACATACTTTAATGGGAAAGAAATTGTAGAATGGAATTTGGATGGGTTTACAGAGTATCAAATCTTCACACTATGCCACCAAATGATTATGTATGCCAATGCTTGCATTGCAAGTGGTAATAAAGAAAAAGAAGCAGCCTCAATGATTATTGTTGGGTTCTCTGGTCAATTAAGAGGCTGGTGGGATCACTATTTGGATGAAGAACAAAGAGAAGCAATCATAAATGCAGTAAAGCTAGATGGCAATAGAATGCCCATTATGGCCTACGATGAAGAAGGAAACCCAAAAGGTAACATTTCGGATGCCATGACTACTTTGCTCTACAATATAGTTTATCATTTTGCTGGAAATTATCAAGATATTTATGAGAAAAATAGAGAGCAATTGATAAACCTTAGATGCAAAACCATGTCAGACTTTAGATGGTATAAAGACACATTCTTATCCAAATTATATACCCTACCTGATCCTAATCAAGATTTTTGGAAAGAAAAATATATATCTGGTTTACCTCCTTTATTTGCTGAAAAGGTTAGGAACTCCTTGAGAAAGGAAGGAGGAGGGAATATAAACTATCAATGCCTAGACATAGGAAATATTACCCAAAAAATACAACTGGTAGGAGCTGAATTATGTAATGATCTTAAGATTAAGGATCAGCTCAAGAAACAAAAAATTATTGGGAAACGTGAATTGGGAGACTTCTGTTATCAATTTGGTTTCCAAGATCCCTATGATCCTAGAACTAAAAGAAAGCCTCCTAAGCATATCAAAAAATATTCTGGCAGTCATAAGAAAGAAAGATTTCCCACCAAAAGAAGGAAACCAAAGCCCTTTAGTCATAAAGAGGGTAATACCAAACTCTATAGAAATAATACAAAGAAACCCGTGTGTTTCAAATGTGGTGTTGAAGGTCACATAGCTAGTAGATGCTTAAAAACTAAAGTTAAAAAGGAGATTCAAGCCCTACTAGAATCAGACAGTGAAGATATAAAAGGTAGATTGGGAGAAATTCTGAACCACATTGATAATGACGAGTCTAGTTCAGAAAGCCAAAGCCATTCAGATATTAACTGTTGTGAAAATAGTGAGTGTTCTTGCTATGAGCAAAATCCCTCTGAAGAAGACTCTGATGAGAACCTCCTAGTCCTTACAGACTTAGAACAATTCGTTCTAGACACCTTTGACACGGTTCGTGACCCAATAGAGAAGGAAGTCATCTTAGAAAAATTCTTATCAAGGATAAAAACCAATAAAGATAAATTAGTAAAGGACATTCAAAATAAAAAATATTTGTCAATAGATGAAGTCTTCAATAGGGTCGAGATTACAAAAAGAAAGATAAACAATTGGATTTGAATGACCTCTTTAAAGAACAAAATTGCTCAAAGAAGAATTAAGAAATCTCAAACTAAGAATGGATATGATAGAGTTTCGGGTGAATATGATCAAAATAGACAAGTTGAAGGAACGTCTATAAAAAGGGAACATTCTGAAGAAATTGTCAATTCAATGGAGAAATACATCAAACAAAAATGGTATGCCGAAATCCTATACAAAGTTGGTGAGGATTTGCAATTCAAATACAAAACCCTGATTGATTCAGGAGCAGACGTCAATTGTATTAAAGAAGGAATTATTCCAATGAAATATTTTGAGAAAACTACTCATAGAGTTCACACTGCTGATGGTAGTTTGCTTAAAGCAAATCACAAAATACAAAACGTATGTGTCTGCGTTAATAATGTTTGCATAAACATTTCCTTTTTGCTTGTTAAAAATCTAAAACAAGGAGTCATATTAGTGTCACGGACCTGGAATTTCATATGATTAGGGGAACGCGAAGTCGCCAAGGACCGAAGGGCTCGTCCACCCGGTGGCACGGTACCTGCGCCGTACGCACCAAGGTAGAACGATCCGACACCCGCCAGATGCGAGCCGGCCGGAAGCGACCAATCTTCCCAAAATCACATACGATTCCATAATCCGGTGAAAAGTCTGAGTCGTTCCCGAATCCTACCACGACAAGCAAGGTCGGAGGAGCCCGGCAATTCTACCCACACCCTAACCTAGCTCGGAAGCTAGTGGGTCGCTCGAAAGCCCGGTAGAACACCCACACCCTGCCTGGCCGGCACAGCATCTCAGCCAGCGGGTCACTCAACCAACTCCTGCCCGACTTAGTAGAAAATGGTACGGCCTCGATCTTTCACGGCATACCCATACACTTCATACCATTCACGCATTGTGCAGGGGCAGCCTGGATTAACAACTCGGATATCGTCACAAAGCTCTACATTACGATATTAATAATAACAGTCCACGAAGGGACTACATATTACATCAGTCGGTTAACACCGGAAACATATCCGAGTACGGAGAAAATTAACAACAGCGGAAGCAAAATAATAGTTCCACAGCGACATAGTGATCGCTGAACAAAACACTAACTATCCCATACATCGAACACAACCGAGGAAACCAGACACGTCAAACATCGTCGAAAAACTCTTCGACCACCGGCTCACCTGCAAGCTCCAGGGATAACCTGGGTGAGTACGAATGTACTCACAAGACTTATCCGTGCTTGATTAAATGTCCTACTCATACTAGTGCAACAACAATTAAACATGAATGCTTCTCAGAGTAACAATATACTTAATTATGGAAACAAGGCATAATTAACATGGAGGGAGGACAACTAATCAATACACTACTCCGGCAACCAACCAATCAACATCAATTACTAACACGTTTACTTGCATCAGTTTCAATCACTTAGGGTTCAGTCCCTAGGTTAATCCCAATCTCAATCATCAACACCTAGTTCATTCAATCTCTCGGACCGTTCCGACGATACAACCACTAGCGATATTCGAGAGCATTATCCCTTGGAGGTTGCAAAGCTCCAAGCGGCCTTTACCATCCGACATACCCTAGCGTTGATCTCGGCAACGTCCACGTGGTGACAAGGGAAGTAGCCACGCTGGAGTTACCTCAAGGTTGGTATCGCGACAATACTCCCATACACCTGGTCGCAACATGCTCCTCCAGTGATACCAACTTTATCCAGTTGACCCTTTTTCCTTCGGCTCTCACATCTCACCTTAGGTTCAAGTATTTAGTTCATCGATTAATTCCAACCATCACTAGGCACACAATACAGCACATCCTAACAGGCTAGTTTAGCCGAACTTAACCACAATCTACGAACGACGATACAACATCAACACATGGATAGAATAAGCAAGTACTGAACAAATAAAAGGGATGCAACAAGCTCTGCTTGCCTTCGTAGAACTGTTCTTGTTCTGGCGTCTGCTCGTGAGCCTGGAGGTCTCCTTCTTCGTAATCTAGTGCAAGCAAATTGGATATCGAAGATAAGCAACAATGCAATCAATGAATCCAGCATGTATGCATGAGTGTTGATGCAAGGAACGTGTTTCTAATAATGTACCGATGTTGGATTAAATGGTTGTTTTAGACTTATATGCATGGCAAGATTCACGCGATTATGAATTAGGGTTTTAAAGGTGATTGTTCATGTGGAAATGGCATGTACATGTATTTGCATAACTTAGAAGTGTTCTGAACTACTTGACGAACGCTTTTGGAATTAGTCGATTCGGGGTTACGAGTAAGAAGTTATGCATCGTCGAGTTAGGGTTTTAACGGGGGTATGACGACAAATAGGGCTAACGATTGAAACTTATCGTGCATGTATACCTACTGATATGTCAGTGGTTCCATGTCGTAGGATACCTTATGAGGATTCCAGAACTACCAAGATCGTCGAAATCGGAGCTAGGGTGAAGATTCTAGGGTTTATCGACGCTCGATGGAGGCTAAACTTCTACCCTAGATATCATCCAGTGCATGTATTCAAAATTAATTTTTGATTCAGCCATGTTGTAGAGAATTTCATAAGCTTTCCAAATATATAAAATTTATCAAATTTGGGCGAGTGGTTTGAAAGTTAGAGCTATTTGAAATTTGACACAAAATTAACCCTAAAGGTTCAAAACCCTAATTGCTACTCGTACCCGAGCGCTACCCCGGTCAAATCCTAATTTCTACGCGCACCCGAGAAGGGACCCGGGGATTCTACCCCTTTACCCACGTCAGCAGGCAGTGGGGCCCTTCGGTCAGTGGCTCGGGTGGTCGGAGACCAACCCGAGCGCGACACGCGTCGGGCCCCGGTTTCTCCCTCACCCCTCCTCTCTTCTCTTTCCCACGGGGCCGGCCGGAGGCGAGCTCGCGCGGCGGCGCCTCGCCGGAGGGCTCGCCGCAGCACGTTCTGGTGCACGGATCTACTAGGAAAGAAGTCGAGGAGGACCAGTGGCTCACCGTGAGGCGGGAGGGCGCAATGAACGGACTCGGGGAAGACCGAAGGGGGCTGGCGACGGCGAGGGTTGTCGGAGTGGCTCGGTCGCCGGTGATGGGGGGTCTCCGGTGACAGATCTGCGAAGAGAAGGCTACGGGGAGGTTAGGGATGTCGCGGGGTTGCTGAAACGCGAAACAAATGGGCTCGGGGTTCTCTGGAGCAACCACGAGAGCTCGCCGGAAGGGTGGCCGGACTTGAGGAAGAAGAAGGCGGCGATGGTGATTCCGGCACTGATCTGCGAAACAGAAAGGGGAAAAAGGCTCAGGGAGGAATGGATTAGCTCGGGGAAGGTTTGAAGAAGCTCGGGGAGGACTCTACCGGCGGCGATTCCTCGTCGGAGAAGCAGCCGGAGCTCGGGAAGAAAAGGGGTTGGGCGCTGGAGATTTAGGGTTAGGGTTCCTCGGGGAAGCGAGGGGGAAAGGAGGC
>JAGXJF010000183.1:0-31599 GCA_019208055.1 Stipa capillata
AAGTAATTTTCTTTCCCTGATGCATAAATGTGTATTTATTACTTCGACCATGATGGGTGGCATCGGTGTCAAATTCCCATGGACGTCCTAATAAAAGTGAGTATGCTTGCATAGGTACCACATCAAAATCAGTAAAGTCATGGTATGTACCAATGAAAAAGTGCACTCTCGCAGATTGTGTTACCTTAACCTTACCGCTATTGTTGAACCACTGAATATGGTATGGATGAGGATGTGGACGTGTGGTCAAACCAAGTTTGTGGACCAAGTCTGAGCTCACCAAGTTATTGCAGCTTCCTCCATCAATTATGACGCGAACGCAGCGATCCTTGACAATGAGGTACATTTGGAACAAGTTATGTCGTTGTAGTGTCTTCGCTTGTTCCACTTGAGTGCTCAACACGCGTTGTACAATTAAGGCCTGATATTTCGCTGTGGCGGCCGTGCCTAGAATCTCCTCGCCATCACTTCCCGTCTCATCGTCACCTGCATGGTTAGCCCCAATGGCAGAATCATCCTCAACATCAGTAGCACTAACATACCCACCGTCCTCTGTAGCAAGGAATGTCCGTCGCGGGCTTGGACAGTCCCTCATAAAGTGGCCCTTCCCTTTGCAGTTATGGCAGATAGTCTCGGGGGAGCGGCCCGTGGAAGCAACCGATGAAGAGCTCTTTACCGGGGCAGGGGAACCTGCTGATTTACTCTTCTCCTCTGGTGCTTGTGACGATGCCGGTGCTGCTGAACGTGCCCTAGACATGTAGGGGGCAGTAGACCGTGTAGGAGGAGGTGGAGCTGACTTGACCGTTCCAGGCATCGATCTTGTGTCGCCGAAGTTGCTCTTTGGCTTTTGCTGCCTTCCCTGCAATTCTTTTTCTGCCAACATAGCAAGCTAGAACAATCTATTGAGAGAGTTATAATCCTTGTAGTCAACTATGTCTTGTATCTCATGCCTTAATCCCCCAAAGAATCTTGCCATTTTATCCTCGTCATCCTCAACTACTTCACAACGCAACATTCCTATTTGTAGCTCTTGGTAGTACTCCTCAACAGATCTATTTCCTTAGTTTAAGCGTTGCAATTTTTTACGCATTTCACGTTTATAGGTGGGAGGAACAAATCTACTACGCATAGCTCTCTTTAACCTAGGCCATGTATCCGGTGCTAAACCAGCTTTTACTAATTCATTCCACCAAATGATAGCAAAATCAGTGAACTCACTAGTGGCTTGTCTAACTCTATAAATTTCTGAAACTAGATGGGAATTGAATTTTGCTCGACTGTCATCTCCCAATCCAAATAAACTTCAGCATCATAGGAACCAGTAAGATGGTATACTGAACTTAACATTAGCATAATAATCATCATGTGCACGTCTAGGACGAGGATTTGTGTCATTACCTCCCCTACCTTGTTGACGTGGCTGTTGTCGTTCTTGATATGCCGCGTGAGGAGCGGGGCGACCTCCAGCTGGAAGTCCTGCTCTGGCGGTAGCTCAGTCATACTCATCCTCATCTTGACCAGTGTCATCCGCCTCGAGATCCTCCGATTCAGCTCTATCGGAAGGTGGCTGCTTCTCTAGGTTATCTATCCTGGTGATGAGGGTGGCGATACTCCTCTCTATCCTCTCTAATCGATGCTCATTATCTTGGTTGCTCTTGCTAATATTTGCATTGATATCTCATAGCATCGTTTGAAGCTCTAACTTAGAAACACATTCATCTCCATCATCTTGATGTGCCGCTGGTGATCCTGTCATGGTTAGTGAAAACAAGGAACACACGAATGTATAAAGCTCCTACGAACTACTAGGATGTGGAGTCGCTCTCACTCAAGCGTCTAACCACGCTCTTGCAAAGTTCTTACCAACGTAGCAGGTGGTACAACCGGTGGCTTGTTTGTGATACCGTTGAAGACGTGAGTGTAGCGATTGCCGGGTTGAAACTGTACTGATCAGAAGAGAGTGGAGCTTGGAAGGTCAATTTGGTAGCAAGGATTAGCAAAGTTCGACAACAGTTAGTAAAGCTCAATAATAATTCAAGGTACTTGTCTCAGTTGCTGGCCTAAACGTGTTCCTAGAAACGAGTATAGCACAGAGTATACCAAGTCAGAAACAGAAGTATACCAAGGTTTTTTTTTCTTCTTCTTCTTCTTTTTTTCTTCTCTTTTTCTTCACTATTTTTTTTCTTTTTTTCTTTTTTTCACAAAACTGCTCAAAGAATCAAGCGAAAGGGAAAAAACAGACTATGTGGAATAAAACTTCCAGAACTCTATTTTCCAAGGCGAATTTGGCCTCGAAGATTTTGTCGAAACCGACGAAGTGGGTGGGGATCAGATGTAACTTTTCGTTCCGGTCGTTTTGACGGGTGGTAGAGCTCAAACGGAGTTCGTATGACAAAGTTATGGCCGTTTTACCGAGGCACTATGAATTCGACTCCGACTTGGGTTCAGAGTTGTATTCGGATATCTCAAACCCTAAGTAACGGCTCGTGACTAAGAACACAAGTCTAAACCAGCAACCGGACGTTGACTATGAATCAAAACTCAGCAATACGACACTGTGACGAAATTGCAACGGCTCGGAGCTCTCGGACAGTGAAGGTGATATGCCCTAGAGGACTACAATTTTTTTTGGCTATATCTGGAGTTCTGGGACGATGGCAAAACTAATTGGATACAATGATACCTGACGGGCAACCGAAGCTCTGATACCACTTGATGCGCACGGGGGTGCCCGATCTTCCGTCAGGAAGGGATAATCACGATTGTGGAGAACTCGACGTTGACGATCCGGCTTCCAATCAGAACTGATCCGAACCCTGCGATCGCTACACCACGGCTCCGTTGGTTATCAACCACGCGCGCACGCGGTTGACCTCGCCAAGAAGGCTTATCCCTGCATGCGAATCGAGAACACAAGCAAGAACACAGTAGAAGCAATCTCACAAACGAGATGATTGTTTGATTACTCGAAGTGGGGTTCTACAAACTGATGAAATCAGCGAGACTGCGATGGCAGAATAATTCTAAGCAAAACCCACCCTAAACAATGACGGCTACCAAGTATTTATACCTAGGGTTTCTGAGAGTTTCACCCTAAACCTGGGCTTAAAACCCGAAACGAAAACAAGGCCCGAAGTGGCCCAAAACGGTGTCGCAGCACCTGACGACTTGTTCTGACAATTTCAATGTCTCTGTAATTATTCATAACGTGGCATCAGATCCATTGGAAAGGTGTCGTTGTTATCTTTCCAACGCATACAAGAACTCTTCAATCGGACTCCGTATGAGAAAGTTATGCCCCATTTATGTAGGTGCTGTCTGCTGAAAACCGAACCGAATTCGAAGTTGAAGTGGAGTCCGTCTTGACTTGGGGTGGCGCCTCATCCTCTTGTGGCTGGTCCAGTGGTGCTTCTCCCATGTTCCTAAGAATCAAAATATCACCATTAAGTAGCATCCCATCCTTAGCCACATAATTATGGATAGCAAGAAACGAACGCACCTCATGATTAAGTCGTCGGGCACGGGAACGGGTGATTGGTCCTTGGATGATAGTGTGGGAGATGTCCTCATCATAATTGATATCCCGATTCGATATATATCTAATTTGCTACAAATATGAGACCTTCGTGATGATCCCTTACTCCGTTGTTTTTTGTTCGTGCTCTTCTGGTCCTGATCTCTCATATAAAATGTGTAGCCATTTATATCCATCCCTTGCCATGTCACAACTGTATATGATGGTCCTTCTGCCAACCATGAGAGCTTTGGGTCACATGACGATAAACCATGAAGTTTGCTCATATAACCATTTGTGAACCGACGATTGTGCTCTTTCATCACTCAAACTTCCATCGCTTTTGGATTGTCGACACGTAGCATGGCCTTGTGTCGGTCGATATATGGGTCCACTAAAGCCATGTGTTGCAAGACCGTGAAGTGCGCTTGATCAACATCCTTATGATCAGGAATGACATCTTTCTCGCCGATGGTACCGATACCTCGAAGCCTCCCCTCATGGAAAGATTCAGGTAACCTATTAGTTTAACCGTAGCCATGTAATCGACACAGAACTCGATGACCTCATCAGTTGCATATCCTTCGACGATGCTTCCCTCCGGACGTGAGTGGTTCCATACGAAATGCTTCAGAATTCTCATGTATCTCTCGAATGGGTACATGCTCGAAGGAATATAGGTTCACACCATTTTATCTCTCTCATAAGATGCACAGTGAGATGTATCATGATATCGAAGAATGATGGGGTGAAAAATATCTCAAGCTGACATAAAATTTTCACCATCTCCTCCTAAAGAGAATCTAGTTCTATAGAATCAATGACCTTCTGATCAGATATTGTGTTAAAGAACAACATAATCTCATGATTGCGTCTCGAACCTTCATAGGTAGGATATTCCGAATAGAGATTGGGAGCAGCTGAGTGATCAGTACATGACAATCATGAGACTTCATGCCAATCAGTTTTATGTTCGAAGAGTAGCCAGACGGAATTTTCACTCCGTGCAGGAACTGCACAACTCTTTTCTCTCAGCCCTTGACAGAGTATAAGAGGTAGGTTCGCAGATCCGGCCAGTTTGAGTCTCTTTTGGGTGTAACTATTTTCTGATTCCCATTTCTGATTCCCATGTCTAACAAGTCAAGCCGTGTTTTGAGGCCATCTTAGTTGTGCCCTTGAATCCAATAACATACCAACCATGCTATCACATATGTTTTTCTCTACGTGCATGATGTCGATGCAGTGACAAACTTGTAGGTGCTCCCAATAGGGTATGTTCCAGAATATCGACCTCTTCTCCACACAGCCTTGTCACGTGTAGCCTTTATTTTGCTTCCCTTTCCATACATAACTTTTATATCCTTTACCATGTCATGTACCTCCATACTGTTAAATTGCCTCGGAGGTGTACCGTCCTCAAATTTTCCGTTGAATTGTTTCTTCATCGACGGTACGAATGGGTCTCTTCGAAGGAACCTACGATGATGCATGTACATGGTTTTGTCTGAATGCTTAAGCCACTGACTAATCATATCATCCAAGCGGTTAGTACATGCTTTTGACCATTTCGTACTTTGCCCCGAAAGGTTAGCAAGGGTCGGATAACCATTTGTGGTACAGAATAGCAAGCTGCACAGATTGAAATTCTCTCGCTTGTGAGCATCAAATACATCTTCCCCCGTGAGTCCGCAATTTCATGAGATTCTTCTATCAAATGGCTCCAGGTAAACATCTATATTGTTCCGGTTGGCTTTGGTCCTTGCACAAGTATCGTCATCATAATGTATTTCCGCTTCATGCACAACCAAAAAAGGAAGGTCCACAGATTCACTGGCCAGGTGCTATGATGGCTGCTCATGTTTCTGAAAGGGTTCATTCCATTCGTGCTCAATCCAAACCTTATGTTCTTGGTTCCCTCCCAAAATATTCAAATTTTCTATCAATGTTTCCCCACTGGATGGAATCAGCAGGATGTCTAAGCTTTCCATCATTCTTGCACTTATCAGCATGCGAATGCAACAGATTTGCATCCTTTGGGTTCGCAAATAAACGCTTCAGACGTGGGATTAGAGGTAGATGCCACATGACCTTAGCCGGAGTTTCTTTTTGTCCACCTCGTCCCCCTCATCTTCGACGTCTTTCTCCTTACACTTGTATCAGGAGGACTTGCATACCGGACATGCATGGAAATTTGCAAACTCCTTTTGGAAGAGGATACAGTCTTTCGGACAAGCATGTATTCGTTGTACTTCCATTCCAAACGGACAAAGAATCTTCTTCGCTTGATACGTACTTCTAGGCAACTCATTTCCCTTTGGAAGCATGTCTGCTACCAGATCTACAACTCTGTGAAACTTTTGTCTGTCCACCCGTTACTTGCCTTCAGTTTCAACAATTCAAGCACTGATGACAATTTCGTGTACTTACCCTTGCATCCCTCAAACAAAGGTTTCTTCAAGTCCCCCATCAAGAGTTTGAATTTCTCGTACTCCTGCGTATTACGGTTTCTTTTTGCATGGCGCAACATCTCATCCAAACGGTGATGATCATCCGACGATGTTTCTTCATGTGAATCATAATCGACATCATCTGCCATGTAATTATCTTCCTTCGCAATGTCATCATTACCACTTTCCTGGATTGGCTGCTGCTCACCGTGACTTGTTCAGTATGTGTACCACTCTATTAAACCCCTACGGATTAGGTGCTCTTGGATCTGCTCTAAGTTCTCAAACATGTGTAGATTCTCGCAGTCTTTGCATGGACAACAAATATATTATTCCCTTTATTCAACTTATGCTCTTCCATGACTCTTATGAAATCTGACACGCCACTAAGGTACCGTTCACTTGAGCGATTACCATCATACATCCAGTTTCAGTCCATCTACAACACAAATTAATAATTAGGTTACTTCATGTAAATATTGAGGCTCACAAAGTGCGTACAATTAATCTATACAATATTAGTTAATATTATTGTTACTATTCAGTTTTGACTATATGTAAGTAATAATTACCAAAGTCTTTTTATTTCATGACCAACAATTACCATGTCGGTACGGTTTTACTACATGCGAATGATTATTACCAACATATTATTTCATTCACGAAGATATGACCTACTAATAATTACATATTTATTTACGACAAATACAACTTAATATAAGACTTACTTGATAAACAAATTTTAATTAATCATGTCATTAGTACGTGGGTTTTACTATATCAAAACATTCTTAAAATTTCATTCCATACAACCTTTCGACAATTAAAACATCTTTTTACGAGAAAGATAAATTAATTCTAAAACAATAAATTACTCATATATGCTATTTATACACATCTCTCTCTTTCATAAATCTAAACCACTCAAATATATCATTTTGCCACCATAAATTAGCGAGGCACATCCTCTATATAGTAATTGAAACCAATTTACGCCTCAAATTCAACAAAACCAAACAAAATTTGACATAACGTAGCTAGATCTACATTCTCTCTCTTTACCACATTACATTTACCAAACTAATCAAATTTTTAAACCAATCAGAACCTTAGATCACTAATATGAAAGAGATATGCAATATCCTCTCCAAATTCATAGTTTTAGGCTATATTCAATCTTCAAGCTAAAAAATCACAAGAGCTCCGCCGCCACTGCTGCTGTGTGTAAGAACAGAATATTGAAGATCAGGAGCTCGATCTGGCGGACTGTAATAAATTGACAACTTATTACAAACGGTTTTTTTTAAATCGCCTATGATAAAGTCATCATCTTGCAAAGAACCGCTTGTGATATAGTATCAAAAAAAGAACCGCTTGTGATATTGTCGTCGACATATAGAACCACCTGTGATATCTTGTCATCACATGCGGTTCACGTTTCTCCGAGTAAACCAATGTGTTCCTCTTTGCGAACCGCCTATGATATACTATAACGGAGACGGGTTTTTGAGATCTGTCTATGATGTGGGGTCTTCCATGATCTATTCTATAGTAGTGCTAAACTTTTATTACTGGTTGCTTAACCTCCATGGCAATTTTTAGGTTGTTTTGTACATGCATGCAACGATTATGTCATCCGCGGTCCATGTTGCTATCAAGTCACGTAGAGAACTGTCGAAACAAAAAAGTCACGTAGAGATAGCTTGCATCCGCTCACGGACCTCGTACACACCGCGGCTTCCAGCCACGGTGACGCCACTGTTGCCCCGAAGTTCCTTACAACTAGAGTTAAATTTTTGAGTTCAACATAAACTAGGAGACCTGAGTTTTGCAGAGGTAACCTGCATTGAGCCTGTCGACAAGCGTTTCTACCGGTCCGCACCGACAATGGCGCGACTCGTCTGGTTCGGCTCCACACAGTGGCCTGGCACAATTTCTGCATGCGCGGTAGGGGCAGGAGCAATATAGAGCTGTCAGTTGGCATATGGAGATGGTGAGAAGAGAAATAATGAAACAAATAAAAACCTGTTTACATGGATTACCACTTGCAAAACCACCTCAAAAAATAGTCACGGGATTATCCGGTTTTGTAGTCTAGAGGTTATTCAGGTTTCCCCAAAAACGTGGGAATGTAAAATGTACTTATTCCTTAAGATTCAGGCTCCGTTGTTTGACATTACAATGACTTCTAAAACCACTTAATTATTTTTATTTATAAATATAGCAGTTAGTTGGAAGCGGTGTAACAAAAAAAAATCTTATTACAGCAACTAAAAATCACTTAACTAACTAAATCTCATATATTAGCACAGCAACGACTAGCTGAGCCTCAAATGAGTACTAATTAGTTGTTGCTGCGGAAGCAGCACAAAGAATCTCGGGCATGCACAACAGACGTGCGTCGGTACACAATCGCACACGCGGAACATCGGAAGGCGCGATTAATCAGGTGCAAACCGCGGCAAGTTGCACCGTCTGGTCTCCGACAGGAAGGCCCCGCCACAAAGCCACCACCCGCAACTATAGTCCCAACTAGAGAGGACCGAGCTAGGGTTGTGCCTCAGGTGAACGAGGAGGCGCCGATTCCACCAGCAGAATAGCGGCCGCCCAGCACGACCGGCCCACGCAGGCCCAAGCCACGGCCGGCCCGCGCGGCGCACAGCGCCCCGCCCGCCTCCATCCGAGCCGTTCACTCCGGATCGGACGTAATGAATCCACGGGCGCACGAGAGAGCTCGGAACCTGCCCAGTTATAATAGATACTAATTATAAGAAGCGCCGTCCCGACGCGCTGTCGGAGTTTTCACTCGACCAGTCCCAACTCAATACCCACGGCCCCCATCGAACGCCGCACCAGTGAGGAAGACGAGGATATGTACGGGGCCGCCTCGAGCCAGGTGAACGGCGTCCCGGTCGGCCGGATCTCCTTCTTCTTCGGGGGATCGAGAAAGCAAACCTGTACGCCTAGGATTATGTTTTGTAGTTGCTCAGTTCCAATCCGATACAGAAGCATACGTGAAATCGGATGTTCGCTATAAGTTGTGCTATCTTCTCCTAAAAGAGGGTTGAGTTCGTCTTCGTTTTCAGCCGGCAAAACCGAGTCCGACATGTACGGTTGGGCCTGTGAAGTTGCAAGTTGATCAGACAAGATGACGGACATAAGTACAAGGTCACTCCCTTTTCAAGTAAAGAGTACAAGATCACTCCATGCACCTGTTGGCATATCACCCGTGGCAATCACTACTATGAGGTGATTATAAACCTTCACTATAGGCTGTTATCTAAAAACCATTTGTGCTGAAACATATCACAGATAGTTCGCAATAAGAACCACCTGAATTAACTCTCAATGATACGAATTGCTTGTGATGATAAGATATCACAGGTGATTTTTAATAAGAACAACCTGTGATATCGGGTTAGCTTATCGCACGCCTTTTTAATAAAAACCATCTGCGATGAGTGACATGTCACAGGTAGTTTTATTTGAAAACCACATGTGATAAGATGCCCATTTATTGTCAGCCAATAGACCCGAGCCTTGTCTTCAATTTTCAGTTCATACACAGTGGCGGCGGGAGGACTAACGATTTTGCGGCTTGAAGCATAATTGGTCCAAAAGAACTATGAATTTGAGGGAGATATTACATATCCATTTGATATTGATGATTTAAGGTTAATGGTTGGTTTAAAAATTCAATAATTTGGTAGATCTACTTGGTGAAGAGAGAGAATTTAGTGGTGTATGGAAAATTGTATTTTTTTGGTTGACTTTGATGTTATTAATTGATTGTATTATATTATATTGAACATGTTGCTAGCTATTTAGAGTGGCAAAAAGATATAATTGTGGATGGTTTAGATATTATGAAAGAGAGAAATGTACCATATATAAATAATTTATTATTTTAGGATTAATTTATCTTATTCATTATTTAAGTTGTCCTTCTCATAAATCAATATTGTAATTCTTGGTAGTTTGTATGAAATAAAATATTGAGAATCTTTTGATATAGTTAAAGCCCACATATTAATGACATGACTACTTACCATTTTATATATTAACTAAGTCTTATATTAAGTTGTACATGTCATAAATAAATTTTTTAATTATTGGTAACTTGTATGTTTGGTAAATAGCAACCTTACAAATTAAATAGAATACTGATAATTAATATTTATGTATAGTCAAAACCGACGTATTAATAGTAGTATAATTGATATTATATAAATTAATTTTACTTTTGCTAGGTACTTTCTGTCATTGACATATAGTAAATCTCAATATTTAAAATGAATTAAATTTTTTATGTGTCGCATAGATGGATCGAAGCTGGATGTACAATGGTAACCGCTTAAGTGAAGAGTACCTTAATGGCATGTCAGATTTTTATAAGAGTTTCGATAGAGGATAAGTTGAACAGAGGGAAAATAATATATTTGTTATCCATGCAAAGACTGCGAGAATCTACATATGTTTGACAACTCATAGCAGATCCAAAATTACCTGATTCGTAGGGGTTTCAAATATCGGTAGACATGTTGGGCAAGTCACGGTGAACAATAAACAATACAAGAAGGTGATAATGACGACATTATCGAGAACTATATTGCGAATGATGTCGATTCTGATTCTTATGAAGATATGTTATCGAATGATCATGATCATCTGGATGAGGTGCTGCACCGTGCAGAAGGGAACCATGATACCGTGCAGAAGGTGGAGGTATTTGGTGCGCACAAGCGAGAGAACTACAATCTGCGTAGCTTACTATTTTGTACCATAAATGATTATTCTGCCCTTATTAACCCTTTTTGGGTAGAGTACAAAAGGGGAGAAAGCATGTACGAACTGCTTGGATGATACCACGAGTGTGTGGCTTAAACACTTCGGGAAAACCTGTACCTGTACATGCATCACCGTAGGTTCCTTCGGCGGATCACTCTATACCGTCAAATGAAGAAACAATTCGACGGAGGAAACAAGGACGGTATACCTCCCAGATAATTTAGCAGTAAAAATGTATTGATATAGTTAAGAATATCAAAGTTATGTATGGGAAGGGGAAGTAAGTCAAGGCTACATGTGAAAAGGCCGTTTGGAAGAAGGGGTCAATATTCTAGAACTTACCTATCGGAGTATTATTCCGGCAATACTGAATATGGGGCGGCGTGAGCACAGCAGATCCAGATGGGTGCACACGGGAGACAATGCTTAGACAGGTTCAGGCCCTCGAGGAGAGGTAATACCCTACGTCCTGTGTTTGGTGGCTAGTATTGCTTGAATCTCGAGTGCCGCAAGCCCTTGGGAACAGACCTCAAGGTTGCTAGGGCTCGTATGTATGAGAATATGAGATTATGGCTATGGCCTATGAGAAGATATGAAAGATACCGATCGGGAGATCCCTACCTGGCCTTATATAGGTGACCGGGGTAGGGTTACAAGAGTCCGAATCGGTTTACAGATTGGTTTCGTAATTAGTTATAACAGAATCCAGGATTGCCAGTTGTGTATTTGTCCCTGTCTTGTACTCCGAGTTGATGAGGCGCCCCTGTGTAGAAGTCGGACTCCGAGTAGTCGGCCCAGCCCACCCTATGTCCATAAAGCCGGTATTGTCCTCCTTGATGATACCCGGGTGCCATGTCATCGTCATTACCTTATTGGGAGCACCTATAAGTTCATTATTGCATCAACTCATGCATATAGAGAAGAATGTAGGTGATAGCGTGATTGGTTTGTTATTGAATATCAAGAGAAAACAAAGGATATCCTCAAAATACAGGTTGACTTGCTCGATATGGGAATCATAAATGAGTTTACCCAAAAGAGACTGAAACCAGCAGGATGTTCTGCGAACTTGCTTGTTATACTCTATCTAGGGATGAGAGAATAGAGTTGCGCCAGTTCTTGCATGGTGTGTAAGTTCCTTCCAGCTACTCCTCTAACATCAGAAAACTTGTTTCAATGGGAGATTTTCATGGGAGAATTGTAAGTCTCATGATTGTCATGTGTTGATTACTTAGCTGCTCCTCGTGGCAATTAGAAATATTATACCTATCAAGGTTCGAGAGACAATCATGAGTTTGTGTTTTTTCTTTAACATAATTTCTCAGAAGGTCATCAATCCCTTCGAACTAGATGTTCTCCAGCTGGAAGTGGTGAAAACTCTATGTCAGCTTGAGATGTATTTCCTTCCATCATTCTTCAATATCATGATCCATCTCATTGTCCATCTTGTGAGAGAGATTAAGTGGTGTGGACCAGTGTTTCTACATAGCATGTACTCGTTTGAGTGATACATGAGGATTGTCAAGCACTAATGATGGAACTGATCTCAGTTGGAGGGCAACATTGTCAAAGGCCCTATTGCTTACTGTCTTATCGATTTTGATTTTTTAGTTTATCATTTGTGTGCTGATATGGGGTGGCCCGATCTTCTCGGTGAGGAACCATGGATAGATGGTGTGAATAGATGATCTCGCTAGCTGAACACCCGCGCCAATCCACGAACCCTCAACTCTTTAGAAAACACCCAAACACACCGGTAGATGATCATCGTGAGACCACGAGCAACAATCGCCAAGTCCCCAATTCCCAACGAAACGATGGCTTGACCTTGGATTGCAGAACAAACACGATTGCTTAATCCTCTCTCAGCTATCCTCGCATGAACGCTGGAACGAAAGAACAAGCAATAGCTATATTTCAATTCTTATGCATAAAGTGGTCTAAGGCAAAAAGCCACGAGTATAGCAGTACATATAGACTTTAGGACATCCACCCCAATGTTAGGGTCGAAATCCCAACCTAACTCTAACTTCCCTAAGTTACAAGACTCTATTTGGAAAGTAACAGATACAACCTCTGACTTGTTTTGATGATTGCGGGCAGACCAAAAGGAATCTATGGATGAGTGTATACCCTTTGGAAAGTACTCGGAGTTAGCTTTCCAACAAGTGCTTATTTGCCTAATTTAGAGTTTGTATGAGGAAACCACGGCTGTTTTAAATTTAGACCTCCTGGCTGATCCGAACCAAATCCGAACCAAGCCAAATCATTTCCTTGCTTTTTTCGCCCCAAATTCATGTGGAACTTGATAAGGATGGCATTAGTAACCTTTGGATGGTTATAGTAGTATAGGGTTCCACTAATACTTGCCATATAAGCTCCGGATTCTTCAAGTATGTCAATTCTCGTGTGTAGTCTGAGACAGCTCGTGCAACCTTTACTTCTATGGCCATAACTTTCTCTTGGAAACTCCAAATCGTGCACCGTTAGACTCGTTGGAAAGTATACTTGATATACTTTCCAAATATGTATGCAGAAATTTGTGTATTTTGACTTGTGCCGTAGTCCTTCCTCATTTTCACTTTCGACTTGTATAGCTCAACATGTGTCCTGCACATATCATAGAAGTAAAGTAGTAGTTCTGCCTCTCGATATATGAAGTGTATAAGACAAGTGTTAATTGAATCCCACCTGATAATATTTATCAACGAGGCTTAGCACTTGTTTCCAACATAAAGAGTCATGTTGATAAATACAAATGGTCACTGATGTGCCCGCATTACGTGCAATTCATTATATTAATATATTTCAATTAAATTATTTGAAATATATGAATAAGATGGATAACTCTGACAGTCGTGGCAAACCAGGTGTACCGCCGACGTGTTGGTGTGGTGACCCATGCAAAATGGTCTTATCAGACGCACATGACATATACCATCAGAGGTATTGGATATGTGCAAACTGGGAGTTTCATTTGCCAGGAGCCGTTCAACGCTCCGGCAATATAGTACATAATCTAAAATTCTAAGTTATATTGTAAGTTTTATTAAAATTATATTATTTCTCGACCTATGCTGACCCCATATTTTAGGTATTAATGCCTCCACTATGTGATTTTGAGGAGTGGATTGACATGGAGATGACAGAAGATGACAAAACTTTATGTCACCCTCAACAAGAAGTGGGATGAGGCCCTTAGGCAGCGTCGTATGGAGTGACAAGAGGAGCATGAGGTGGAGCGTCTATGACGGGAGGAACTTTGGGCCAGAGATTGTGCTAGGGGAGCCGAGAAGAAAGTGGAGCATGAAGCCGAAAGGGAGAGGAAGTGTGAGAAGGCAAGACGTGTCAAGGAAGCCGGCCCAGAGGCTGTTCGAAAGGAGAAGTTGCTACGTTGCACACAGTAGAGTTATCTGCTTTACGTATGTTGGACTGTAAAACTTTAATTTTGTAGTTTGAATCATGACATTTGTTATTGTATTGCTTTATTTTATAATGTGACATACTCTGATTTATTAGTGTCCTCAAGGTATTCTATTTTTACCATAAATAAATATGGGTGCACTTTATTGATATTAATTACGGGTAAAAAAATTAGATATGAAAACTCTATGTGGAAGATTATATTTTGTATTTTACTTGAGCATCATACCATATGTGTCCAGAACTCTAGATTCTATTTCAATTGTCCTGACCGATGTTGATGCTTAGAGAATAGAAGCGACAATTCATATGATGAAGTGGATAACTATTCATACATGAAGGACATATGTTTTTCTAGAACTTGTTTGTTTCAAATAGGTTGTTCAATGTGGGCACGATAGCAAACTATGATCATCAACGTGTCTTTTTGCGTTCGCCGGAGCTCGGTGTCCACCTTTTCGCCACTTTTCCCACCTTCGCCTATCTATGACGCCACTAGGACCGGGGCACTTCCATCCTCCATGTGTCGATGTGGACTAGACAGAGTGAAAGATATATATTGTTAGTAGTAACATAGGAAATGAGGTAACACATGTTAATATTACGTTTTTAACCTCGGATGGCTATGAGGCTAGAGGAGCACCGGGAATCTATGAGAGCACGTATAGTCTAGTATCTCTTCTCCGCCAGACTCCTCTCCTTCCCGTCCCTCGCAATCCAAGCTATCCTCATCGTCATCCATCGATTCTAGTGTGCATATAGAACTGCCCACCGCCATCGAGGCTATACTAGCAGCATGCTGTGAGGAGGCACTACCAGACGATTCCTAGTGGACCATGTCCCTAGGGGTGCGACAGTTTAGCTTTATAGCTAAACACTACATTTTCTTCCAATGCCCTGCGAAGTTTTGAAATGAGTGACGAATGAACAGCTATCAATAAAACATCAAGAAATGAAAAGTCAGATAAGAAGTTGAAGGCGTGTGACGTCTCCCTCGGACCCCTGTGGTATAGATAGTATTTCCCTAGCTTATGCACCATACGGGCCAACTAGGTTCCCTACAATGTAATATATGTAGAAGATAGCAATGAATAGAATGAAAAAAAATTCCATGTGTAGTCCACAAAAAATTGATTCCGTACCACAAAATCAGAAGGAGGTGCCCTCTCGGGCTATGAATCCTGGTGAAATCATCATACTCACCTCCGTAATTATCTACGGTGAGCTCCTCCTCCTCTACCTCGTGGAAAGCTAGTCTAAGCTTGACCCTAGAAAACTGATGAAGCCACCACAAATAATCAGCGAAGTGAGACGGGTGGTGCACAGCTTGCACAACATGCAAACACTGTCGATGCTGGACCCACTCCTCGATGTAGAATCGGTGCCTATGCGCCCAGTTGTTGTTGTTGTAGCGATACCTCCTATCAAACCTGTTGAAAAAGTTAGGTATGTAACTAGTCAATTTATGTAACCTGTTGAAAGAATACTTGCTGGATACTCACATGGTGTTGGGTGGCCATGTTGAACTTGTTCATGTACATGATGTACCTTGGCCTTGGACGCCCTATCAGCAGAGCTACCACTATCCAAAGTGCACCCGCAATGGGCAAGGGTCAGTGTCATCCCAATCATCCTCAAGAGGAAAAAGAGTTAGTACGGGTTAGTGATGAAACAATACATGACGAAATGAAATTCCAGTTTGCAATTACCTTGGGCAAGTCTCGCTCTAGATGGCCTATTGGGAAACTCTCCCAAATCCAACCCATAACAGAGAGTGCAGCCACCAAAGTTTGAATTTGCCCGTGTCTGCCTACAAGCACTACACAGCTTCCTGTAAAGCCACGCAATGGCTGTCGATCCCCAACTGTATCTCCCTATATGGCCTCGAAGTGACCAGTAGAGGAATCCAGATCCAAGATATGCTATCACCTATGGCGTCTAGAAAAAGAAGCTGCTGAGTAGGTTGCACAGCCAAACCCTAGCAAAGACCTATATGGTCGCCTCATCTGCGTGCAAGGCAAGCGCTAAACCTGAAATGAGCATAGGACAAATAGTTTTTGAATTGCAAGATCATGACACATATTTTAAACATCGCAAACATAAATTAACATACATATTGGTACCCAAGACAATAGAACTCTAGTTGTCCTCGAGTCTTTAGCGCTCTCCTTTGGCTCTTCCAGATGGTGCCCACAGAAAGCCTCGACTCGCTCACACCACCCGTCGTTGGAAGTGTTGCCTGTGATTGATTGCTCGTTGATTGGCAATACTAGGATCATGAAAATATCCTGGAGAGTGACGGTCATCTCTCTGCAAGGCAGGTGAAAAAAGTGTGAGTCTCCAGCCTCCACCAATCAACCAAAGCTGTGATGAGTGGACCATCCATCTAGACCTATCCCTTGTTATGCATCTGGGCTAGGGGATGAACTTGGATAGCCGAACGTACAGCTCGTAATGGTCATTTTAGTGCAGAGGGACATTCTCCCAGGGGCATAAGTGTGGTAGTGTCTACAGTACAACAAGACATGCATGACTGCTATAAATAAGTAAAACGAGATCGTACAAAAACAGATGTGTACAAATTTAAGTACCACACCTCTCTCACTCGGTGAGTCAGCATGCACGATGATCCTTGCCATACTGAGGTCAGGGAGGAGGAAGTGCGGGTGCAAAGCCATCACGCATTTTCAGTGTACAATTCAAAAAGTTAGCACATATATAGGCCCCCTTCTTTTCGGCTTATTTCATACTAGCTTATTTCATATGATGAATTGTGTAATATCTAAAATACCCTTCTAATTGTTAGTGCTCTAAATATTTGCATACATACATCTAAATTCTTTTGCATACATGCTCGGATTTGGTATTTTAATTTGCTGCTACACATCTCATGTAAGATCGAATGTAAAACTTGATTTGAACAAAAAGTATCAATTAGAAACACAAACACAAACAAAATTCAACGCATCAATACTTACCTTATTACAAACATCAAAATTCTCCCGGGGACATCGGGATGGTTGGTGGTATGCCGGCAACCTCAAGGACGAGAGTAGCCGTGGATGCCCGGCGAGCTCGGGCCGAGCTCTGGGTTGCCGGATCAAGAACGGGGGAGGGTGACGATGACATAGCACCCGGGTATCGTCAAGGAGGTCAATACCGGCCCTTTGGACATAGGGTGGGCCGGCCGACTACTCGGAGTCCGACTTCTACACGGGGACGCCTCGTCGACTTGGAATACAAGATAGGGATAAATACTTACCCAGCAATCCCGGATTCTGTTGTAACCAATTAGGAAACCAATCTGTAAACTAATCCGGACTCTTGTAACCCTACCCTGGTCAACTATATAAGGCCAGGTAGGATCTCCCGATCGGTATCTTCTCACGAGCTCTAGGCTTCATACGCTTTCATAAGCTCTCATACACTTATCACCCTAGCAATCTCGAGATCTATTCTCGAAGGCTTGAGGCACTACGGATCCAAGCAATATCATCCACCGAACACAGGACGTAGGTATTACCTCTTCTTGAGGGCCTGAACCTGTCTAAACTTCGTCTCCCGTGTGCACCCATCTAGATCTGCTGTGCGTACGCTGCCCCTGCATTCAATATTGCCAGGTTACAACACCGACAGTTTGGCGGCCAGGTAGGGGCTATGCGCATAGATCCATCGGAACAAATCCAGATGGGTTTCTACAACGACTTCGCTCCTCCGTATGTTGTCGCTAAAGTGCTTGCGCTGGAGGCTTACCGACTGAAAGATAAGGACGGCAGCCCCATCACCAACGTCTGGAACATTGAACAGCTAGTTGCTTCTATGCTTAAGCTTTGTACTTTCATATTTTAAGTATGAATACATAATAAAATATTTTTTTGCTCCATCCGAGTAACTCTTGGGGTTTCCCGACTGTCCGCTATGCACGCTCATGCTACGCATAGTGGACACTTGGGGGCTACACTACACCGGGTGCGTCCAACGCACTCGGGCTCTTCTCCTTCGAACAATTATTTTAGTACTGTGTAAAAAACTCGGCGTTAACTCTTCGTCTTCGATCGCCGGTCTACGCCACAACCTTGCGCTACACGGAAAACAGCCCACGGCTAATCTTTACGCAATGGGGGCTATGACGGATCGACAAGAGCACACACAAAGAGCTAACTTACACACACGAACGAATCTTTATGAAAGAGATTAACAAACATAGAACATGTTCGCCAAGATACGCATAAAGAGTAACACTCGGGCTTCCGAGTACTTGAACATGTATTTCGAACAGTTCATATACATATCCCTACTTTTACAGGTTGGGACGGTCGGCTAGGGAATTCGCGACAGCATGGATTTCCTCCATCAGCGCCGGGACCTCTTCGTCGGAGATGTTAGCGGGCCTTCACCTGATCAGGTGCTCGCCAAAGGCGCTTCACGACCACCTTCGCACGATCTGGGGACGGCTCATCCTCCCATGAAGCGTCACAAGCTATCCGACCAGCCGCCTTCAAGGACTTGATCTGCGCTTCCTTCACGGTCACCCACTCCTGCACTGTGCGGAGGGTGCCCTTCAAGTTATCCCACTCGGCCTGGCACTGGCCGAGTCGGTCGAGGTTGGAGTTTGTCCTGGAGGAACCTGGTTTTATCCCTGGACCTCCTGGCTAAATTCTGCACAGGCAATACGAAAAGTCAGCTATTCGAGAAAAGCATGAAGACCCTCCGCTCAGTTCCATGAACCGAGTGGAGTCTCGGGGGCTACACCCATTGGGTGCACTGATCGTTCCCCTAATGTGAAACCTACAGCCAAAAGAACCTCCACCCGACTGTTCCAGTCGGCCGGAGGGCTCAGGAGCTACACTCACTGGGTGCACTGATCGTGCCCCCAGTGCAGAATCTACAGGCTAACAAAGACCTCTGCCCAACTGCTCCAGTCAGCCAGAGGCTCGGAGCTACTTCCCAGTGGATGCACCATCTGTGCACTCACGACAACAACAGAAAAAAGAAAAGAAAAAAGAAGAGCAACGGTAACGTGCCTCCAACGAGCCGCTAGTTGGCCACCGAACAACTCGGACTGAAGCGTTATAGGTTGAAGGGTTTCGGTGGTTGATCTCCAGGGATCCACAGCCACCTGAATACACCTAAGTGAAGGGTGGCAGTAGTGTGCCTCCAGTGGGCCACTAGTCAGACACCGAGCAACTCGGAGCCACCGGTTTCTCCACCCGGACATTCCGGAAACCTTACCCTGCATCTGGAATTTTTGGATTCAGTGGAACGTTCGGGCAATAGGCTCCGCCACTCGGGACCGAAGCGCTACAGCTTGTGTTTCTGACATGATTTCGAGGGCATGCCCCCAGAGGGACACTAGCTGGATCTGAACCGCTCGGAAACCAGATGCCATTCGGGAATTCGGTCGGGATTCATGGTATGTCCCCAGCTGGGCTATCAGCCAGTCTCCATCCGCTGGAAATGACTGGATACCACCAGAACTTACCCGTTATTAACTCCCCGCCATGATATTCCTGCCCTACGGGTGAATATTACTCGACTTATTATTTCAACTTTACAAGAGTTCTATGAGTCCCTCACAATCTTCCCGCAGATCATAATAGGGCGTGCTCAGACGGATGCCACTCGGGAAGAAGGCAAAAGCACTCGGCTTGGATGTTACCCCGATAAGCTGTAGCCAGATCATGAAGGACTCGAGGGCTATTGATGATGACATAGCACCCAGGTATCGTCAAGGAGGTCAATACCGGCCCTCTGGACATAGGGTAGGCCGGGCTGACTACTCGGAGTCCGACTTCTACACGAGGATGCCTCGTCGACTTGGAATACAAGACAAGGATAAATACTTACCGGCAATCCCGGATTTTGTTGTAACCAATTAGGAAAACCAATCTGTAAACCGATCCGAACTCTTGTAACCCTACCCTGGTCAACTATATAAGGCCAGGTAGGGATCTCCCGATCGGTATCTTCTCACGAGCTCTAGGCTTCAATGCTTTCATAAGCTCTCATACACTTATCACCCTAGCAACCTCGAGATCTATTCTCGAAGGCTTGCGGCACTCGGGATCCAACTAATATCATCCACCGAACATAGGATGTAGGGTATTACCTCTTCTTGAGGGCCTGAACCTGTCTAAACTTCGTCTCCCGTGTGCACCCATCTAGATCTGTTGTGCGTACGCTGCCTTGCATTCATTATTGCCGGATTACAACACATGTAAAACTTGATTTGAACAAAAGTATCAATTAGAAACACAAACACAAACAAAATTCAATGCATCAAATACTTACCTTATTACAAACATCAAAATTCTCCCGGGGACATCGGGGTGGTTGGTGGTAGGCCGGCAACCTCAAGGACGAGAGCAGCCGTGGATGCCCGACGAGATCGGGCCGAGCTCTGGGTTGCCGGATCAAGAACGGGGAGGGATCTAAGCTCGGCGGCGGTGGGCTCCCAGGGTGTTGAGGCGGTGACGACTCCCTGCTCCTGGGGTCCAACGGCGAGAGGTCACGCCGGCGACGCGATAGCGAGGAATGGGCAGCGGATGGGCGGCCAGATTTGGGCTCGGGTCGACGCGCTAGCTCGGGCCGGCGGGCAAGCTCGAGACTGGCAGGGAAGGGGGGCACTGCCAGCGGAGGAGGATAGGAGGGCAGACGGTGGCGGCCGGGGGCGACAAATCTGGATGACGACGCGGGAGCTGGTGGCCGAGGCGGGGACGGGAGCGGGCGGTGGCGGTCGCGCCGGGGGCGAGCGCTTGTGGGGGAGGAAGAGGGCAAGGAAGCACGGCCGCTACCGTCGACGGTGGGCGGTTGCGGCTCGTGGGAGAGAGGATGGGCAGACGTGTGGGGTGAGGTGCTGGGGGGTTGAGGGCACGGGTGGTACTGAGATGTAATTACTACACGAAGTCTAGGGGTATTTTCAACGAGGCTGGGCCATAAGCTCGGGAAGCCACCCCTGAGCAGCTTCCTGCTACCAATGGGAAATCCTAGAGGCTTAACTCCACTGCATTGCCTGAAGAAGCCAAAAGAAGGGCCCCATAATATGATTACAAAATTACAATTAAAAAATCCTATTCCTAAAAGAACAACATAAGTTAATGACCTAATTGTGCTCGTACGCCTAGCTCTGGCCTGAATGCATGACATAGGAACAGCGGTTTCTTGAAAAAAAATCGTTGAAGTCACCAAGGCTATACTTATCTTTCGAACCTACTGCTTTATCCATATCGTTGCGTAACCTCTTGCGCCTCCGAAGACTTCGGGAACATACTCCTCTCCATGGTAGGCTAGCCACTGTGTAGGGTCTAGGTACGGCTTGAACCTAGAAGACCAAGTCTAAATGCGGCTTCTTCATAGAAAATTGGAGAAATATAGAGCAGTAAAAGATGGGTGACACCTTGAACATGACAAGCAGTTATGATGTGACTGCATCACATGTGAAGCAGCTCAAGGACACGGCAACTACACGAACCTTCAGTTAGGTTAACTCTGTAGTTCCTTCCGTTGTAACATTCCCCACCTATTGATGTCCCATCGGTAGACCTAACTTGCCATACATGCAATTCTAGATCGAACTCCTACACCACCTGAGTGCTAGACTGTTCTTCGTCATGTTCAGTTGTTCCTAGGCGACTCTACCCCATACCACACCGCTACAGGCCAAATCATTTGCAAGTTTCCCTCGGTCAAGGAAGTAGGTATTGCATTCCTAAATGTAAATTCCAGTATTGCTGAAACTAGCATTGCTCTAATCCCCTTAAGGATATTATTGAACACCTCGGAGATATTAGTAGTCATCATCCCATAACAATGACCACCAATATTGCAAACCTAGGCCTAGAGCTACCTTTGTGGCTTGATCTCTTCCAAGCATGCCCTGGCCCCCCACGTTGCATAGCCAATTAAGCTCCCTATATATTTTTTAAAAAATCATCTTTATCCAAAATGCATAGGAACCATTTCCAACTATCATTGTTCTCGTCCTCCGTGACTGCAAGGCCAGTGGAATCAGCTAGTCTTCCGTGTCAACACCAATGGAAATCATCAAGCAACCGTAGTACTTGCCAGTTAGAAATGTTGCGTCCACTGTCACGACCGGTCGGCAGTGCTGGAAAGCAGCCTTACATTGGGGAAGTGCTAGTACATGTGTTGCATCACATGTTTCACAACACCATCTTCAAGAACTCTGCGGTTATTGTTTAACAGATAGAACTCTAATCCCAGGTTTGTAGCTTGCATACCGATCAATTTTCTTGGAAGTCGAGCATAAGCCTCCTTCCAGTCACCCCATAATAGTTCCATTGCCAACTACTTCGTTCTCCATTCCTTCCCATACTTGACCTATAATGAATGATGGTGAATATCATCTCGATTAGCGAAGCTACAGAAACACCTCGGTCAACACAAAACATGCCAGTGATGAGGTAGCAACGTACTTTGTTGTGACCTATATATGCTGCCCTGACAGTTGTGATGTACTACATGTGTGTGGTTCGTTCACGCGGGAGATTTTCCATATATTATCGCAAGTCAACCATGCCCACACCTTCCATGCACATACCCTCTGGCAATGAATCATGTACCTCTTATTAATGTTAGAGTGATAAATGATGTATGGCCTACAGTGCCTCACAGAGTAATTAGCAATGAAGTCCTTTAACTCACCAAAAGTCCTGAATTGCATTCCCTTGTGAAGGATTGGCTTTCCATCCTTATCTCTCCTAATATGTGTCATGCCCCTAGAACTTCCCGATAGGCTGTCGTTACATATGGCAGTGCTGATGTTATGAACATCATGGAAACCATGGCACATGGGTTCTTCGCCTAGTACATCTGTTACCACTCTAGTTTGTTGAGGAGTGAAACAAGGTTCGAGACTTTCATCCTTGCTAGACCTCCAATCCTCATTTGAGTCGCTTGGGCTGTCATCAGTGTTAATTAAGCTAGCTTCACCATTAGTGGAGTTGTTCACAACTGCCGCGTCGAAATTACCATGCGATGGGCCACTTAATTCTTGGGCATGTTGACCAGCTGTAGAAACACTAGCACTGAAAGTGTCACGGACCCGGAATTGCATATGATTAGGGGAACGCGAAGTCGCCAAGGACCGAAGGACTCGTCCACCCGGTGGCACGGTACCTGCGCCGTACTCACCAAGGTAGAACGATCCGACACCCGCCAGATGCGAGCCGGCCGGAAGCGACCAATTCTTCCCAAAATCACATACGATTCCATAATCCGGTGAAAAGTCTGAGTCGTTCCCGAATCCTACCACGACAAGCAAGGTCGGAGGAGCCCGGCAATTCTACCCACACCCTAACCTAGCTCGGAAGCTAGTGGGTCGCTCGAAAGCCCGGTAGAACACCCACACCCTGCCTGGCCGGCACAGCATCTCAGCCAGCGGGTCACTCAACCAACTCCTGCCCGACTTAGTAGAAAATGGTACGGCCTCGATCTTTCACGGCATACCCATACACTTCATACCATTCACGCATTGTGCAGGGGCAGCCTGGATTAACAACTCGGATATCGTCACAAAGCTCTACATTACGATATTAATAACAACAGTCCACGAAGGGACTACATATTACATCAGTCGGTTAACACCGGAAACATATCCGAGTACGGAGAAAATTAACAACAGCGGAAGCAAAATAATAGTCCCACAGCGACATAGTGATCGCTGAACAAAACACTAACTATCCCATACATCGAACACAACCTAGGAAACCAGACACGTCAAACATCGTCGAAAAACTCTTCGACCACCGGCTCACCTGCAAGCTCCAGGGATAACCTGGGTGAGTACGAATGTACTCGCAAGACTTATCCGTGCTTGATTAAATGTCCTACTCATACTAGTGCAACAATAATTAAACATGAATGCTTCTCAGAGTAACAATATACTTAATTATGAAAACAAGGCATAATTAACATGGAGGGAGGTCAACTAATCCATATACTACTCAGGCAACCAACCAATCAACTTCCATTACTAACACATTTACTTGCATCATTTTCCAATCACTTAGGGTGCAGCCCCTTAGATTAATCCCAATCTCAATCATCAACACCTAGTTCATTCAATCTCTCGGACCGTTCCGACGATACAACCGCTAGCGATATTCGAGAGCATTATCCCTTGGAGGTTGCAAAGCTCCAAGCGGCCTTTACCATTCGACATACCCTAGCGTTGATCTCGGCAACGTCCACGTGGTGACAAGGGAAGTAGTCACGCTGGAGTTACCTCAAGGTTGGTATCGCGACAATACACCCATTCACCTAGTCGCACCAGGCTCCTCCAGTGATACCAACTTTATCCAGCTGACCCTTTTTCCTTCGGCTCTCACATCTCACCTTAGGTTCAAATATTTAGCTCATCAATTAATTTCAACCATCACTAGGCACACAATACAACACATCCTAACATGCTAGTTTAATCGAAATTAATGACAAGCTACGAACGATAATACAATCATCAACACATGAACGAAATAAGCAAGTACTGCACGCAAAAAGGGAATGCAACAAGCTCTGCTTGCCTTGATCGGTTGTGATCTGGTCTTGCACGTGTCGTCGTAAGCCGAGTGGTCTTCCTCTTCACCTTCTGTGCGATTAACATCGAACACCGGAAAATGACACGTAATGAACATAAGACCAGCATGTATGCATGCTGATAATGCAGCTAATGCATGTTCAGTCATGATGCTGTAGGAGCTTTGATTACGTTTCATGCTTCGTTTTATCTTGCAAGGTTATGGGGTTACTACATACATGCATGCATGACATTTCATGTATGTGCTGGGCTTCAGGTTGCTTGTTTAAGTTGGAATGGGTCGTTAAGTCAAACATATTTGACTTGAAGATACTCTGGAATACTAAACTAACGCCGCTGGAATCACTCCTTTTGGAACTACGAGTCTCCCGTTAGGGTTTATCGAGTTAGGGTTTACGGGGTTCGACAAATAAAGGAGCTAACCCTAGAATCACACCATGCATGTAACCCTACTGGGATTTCAGTGATTCCATTTCGTAGGATATCTCACGAGGATTCCAAAACTATAAGGATCGTCGAAATCTGAGTTATAGTCGCGAGATTAGGGTTTATAGGCCCTCGACAACCCTAAAACATCTACCCTAAGTAGCAGTGGGTGTAAGTACTCAAAATCAACTTTTGATTCAGCCATCTTGTAGAGTTTTTCATGAGGTTTCCAAATATATAAATTTTATTGAATTTGGATCAGTGGTTCAAAAGTTATGAGAGTTTGAAGTTTAAGCCAAAATCTAACCCTAACAGTTCGAAACCCTAAATACTAAGTACACCCGAAGCGTACCCAAACCGATCTGCTAATCTAACGTGCACCCGAGAGGCTACCCGAGAACCCTACTCACTAATCCACGTCAGCAGGCAACGGGGCCCATCTGTCATCCGGTGTGGCGCTCGGGAGCCAACCAGAACGCGCCACGCGGCCTCCCCCTCACTCTCACCTCTCTCTTCTCTCTTCTCTCACCGGACCCGACCGGAGTTGGGGCCGACGGTGGCTCCCTCGCCGGAGAGGAACCCGAAGGTGCTCTGGAGGGGCGGCGGCTCTGGAAAACGAGCGGAGAGAGGCGGCGGCTCACCCCAAGCTGGGCTCGGTGCTCGGAGAAGGCGGAGGGGGTCTGGAGCGCGCCGGCGACGAGGACTGTGGCGGCAGTGACCGGGAGCGACGTCGAGGGCACCGCTCGGCCACGGATCTGCACAACCGAGTAGAGAGGAAGGTTAGGGGGAGGAAGAAGGTGCTTAGGGAGGAGAAGATGGAACCGGAAACAACCCGAGGCGCCTGTGCGAGTTCACCGGAGCGGGTGACCGGAGTTAGGGATGACGACGGTGGATTAGCTCCTGGGGCTCGGATCTGAGAAATGTAGGGGAGGAGGAGGTTAGAGAGAAGAATTTGAAGCTCGGGGAGGGGGATTGGGGACCAGAGAACCTTGGGGCCGAGGGGAATTCCTCGTCGGAGACCGGACCGGGGACGGAGACGACGGGCGGTGGCTTCGGGGTTGCTCGGGAGAAGGGAGTAATGGGCTAGGGTTAGATGGGGAGGTGGAAGGGAGAAAGGGGGCTGTCGGAAGGCCCCTTAAATAGGGCGGCGGCCTTCGGGCAGCCGGTGGAGCGCCGCCCAGCTCACCCAACCGGCGGCGACGACGTGGGGAAGAAGCCCTGGCGGGTGGGCCCCGGGCGTCGGGCGGAGAGAGGAGGGAGGCTGACGGCCGGGCCCCGCATGACAGGGATGGGGGAGGAGAACGGGCTGCAGCGCCGATGGCTTAGCGGGCCCGGTCTGGGCCGCTCGCATGGGCTGGGGGGGGTCCGGTTAGTTTAGGTTTTGTTTTTATCTTTTCCTATTTATTTAATCAGTGTCACTCCAACTGTTATTTTATGTTCAAATATTTATCCAAAACTTCTGAAATTTTTACAGGAGGTTCTAATCATTAGTTTTGAGCTACTGTAGAAATTTGAATCCATTTGGAGTTGAATTGAATGGGTGTCCAGTTCAAATTTAAATCAGGGTCCGATTTAGGGTTTTGAGCGGAACTAGGTTTCAATTATTTCAAAAATCCTGAAATTTGGCGAGGAGGTAATGTTGTCATGTTGAAGCCTATTCCCAAGGTTTTGACAAGCTTTCTTCCACACTTGGTTGCCCTCTTCCCCAACCCTAGTTTCTGACACTTTAGGGTTTGAGTTCGGATGTTTTGGCTGAGTTGTTATTTCGTGTGACTTGGGGGCATGCCTTGGGGAGAAGGTAGAAGATTAGCGGGGGATTCGTTGACGGGGTTCACCGGAGTGTTTGATGACTTCCTCTACCCTTATTAATGACTTTGTTATTTTGAAGATTTCAAATAAATTGATTGGTGTTTGCAACAATCATCCACCGAGGATGAGATATTAACATATTCTATAAAGTACGGTTGATATACAACTAAGTTTAAATAGGGTGTGGTTGATGATAATGCCATGTATGCATGAATGCAGGGCAAATACCTATTTACCGTAAAGTGGGTATTACAGGGGCTGCGGTTTAAATCACCATAAAGGAGAGATAAACATACACAAGATACCAAAATTGGCAGCCACCAATACCCGCTTACATGCCTCCAAAAGCTATCTAAAGGATTAGGGTTTGGATCAACTTTACATTCCAAAATTGCGACCCAAACAGAAACTAAGACTGAACCACACCGCTTTACGGACTGTATGGAAACTCTGCATGGCGACGAGTCTCCATTGCCTCCAAGTCGGTGGGAAGAGGGACCATGGTGTGGAACAAAGGAATTCCATGACCATACGGAGGAGTGACGGTGGGGACGCGACGAATACCACCCACAGCCATTTGCGGATGCAGAACATCAGGATGAACTCCAATCTCTGTTCCGCCCACTGATGGATATCGATACACCCACGGACCTCCTTCATAGACTGAGTAGATGCCTTCCCCGGTCCAGAAGTGTGGTGGTGGTGTAAAGAAATTCCCTTGGTGTCGAGCCAGCTCAAGGGAAATAATGAGACGGTGACGATATCGTCTTGTTTCGAAACCACGAGCACGATATGCCACGTCCAACGATCGAACAAGACGGCCCAAATGAGCTATTGCCACATTAGGCTCTTGAGTAAAATCCTCAGGTGGTATCACGTTCTCCATAGGAGTCCGCGACGGAAAGAAGGAAAAAGGGCCTTCAGCGAGACCTGGAAGCTTATGACGAAGATGGCACATAGCCGAATAAGCTGCATCTTGGACAACAGATTCTAGCTCTGCTCCATAACCATTAAAGAAACGCGGCTGATGAGGGGGATCACTTTCACGCGGTTGAATAAACACGCGTGCCCGATATTCATACATGCCGAAACCTAGGGTGGCTCTATGCACAAGATATTCTGGAAGATATCGAAATCCGAGTTCCCGAAGCATATACAGCAACACTTCAGGAAACCCTTCGACATCCAATCCATGGGTAGCATGCATTAACTGAAAAGAAGCCATCTGACAAAACAAGGAACAGATCAGGATCATTCACAAGCATAAACAAATGCAATAGATAAGGAATTTTAGAACTAAGACCGATGAAGATGAGGAATAAAGAAAGCAATCTACTTACTAACTTTTAAACATAAGTTTTTAACTTTGCAAATAATTTTCTCGACATTGCCGAGTCCTAACTAACGCCCACCTGCAATTGGCTTCCTACGGTCTGCTCGGCTCTGATACCAAGCTGTCACGGACCCAGAATCCACATATGGTTAGGGGAACACGAAGTCGCCAAGGACCGAAGGACTCGTCGACCCGGTGGCACGGTACCTGCGCCGTACGCACCGAGACCGGACGATCCGACACCCTTCACGTGCGAGCCGGCCGGAAGCGACCAATCTTCCCAGAACCACATACAGATTCCAGATTCTGGTGGAGATTTAAAGCCGTTCCCTGATCCTACCACGCAGAACAAGGTCGGAGGAGCCCGGCGATTCTACCCACACCCTAACCTAGCCCGAGGGCTAGTGGGTCGCCTGAAGGCCCGGCAGAACCCACCCACACCCTGCCTGGCCGGCATAGCACCTCAGCCAGCGGGTCACTCAACCAATTCCTGCTCGACGTAGTAAAAGGAGGTACAGCAGAAACTCTCCACGGCATGCCCACACACTTCATAACATACACACATTGCATATGGGCAGCCTGAATAACAACTCGTATACCATAAACAAGCACTACAACACTATATTAAAACTAGTTGTCCACCGAGTGAACTTTACATGCATATCAGTCGGTGATAACCGTAAGTTTAGGGGGAACTGAAACATGTACAGTGCAGCGGAAAATAACAAAAAGCCCCGCAGTGGTGCATCAACCACTGCATAACATCAGAACCACGCCCACGAGTCGAACACGGACCAAGGAAACCATGGGGATTACGCTTCATCACAAAACTCCGCAACAGTTGGCTCACCTGCAAAAGTCTAGGAATATCCTAGGTGAGTACGAAGGTACTCGCAAGACTTATCCGTGCTTGATTAAATGTCCTACACATACTAGTTCAGCAGCAATTAAACATGAATGCAATTCTACTGAAATAGTCCATAATCCAAGTAGTAATCCAGTTCATAACATAATCATAACTGATAGAATCAAAGCAACTTCAAGATTCAAACTGATACCAAGCAATCAAGACAATTGGGACATCGCATTGGGGTAGCCCACACCCCTTAAATCCAATCAACCTCTCGGACCGTTGCCGGCAATACGACTACCCTGGACATGATGAGCGCATTTCCCTTGGAGGTTGCAAGGCTCCAAGTGATATCGAGACTTACCTCAATCATTCCCGGTATCGATTCCGCTAACGTCTGCGAGGGCTATCAATCCATTTCACATTACATTCAATCAACTCTCGGATCATCACCGACAATCGATCACCCTGGACATGGCGAGCGCATTTCACCCCAAGTGATATCGAGACTTACCTCAACCATTCCCGGTATCAATTCTCGGTAATGTCCACGCGTGACAGGGAAGTAACACTCCGGCATGCGGTTGGTGTGTGACCAATCTCAATTTCAATCTCCAAACCCCTGGGTCACTTCAACACTTCAATTAACACCAACCGTATCCATTGCGTACGCCCTCGGCTCTCCCAACTCACTTAACCAATTTTAGTTGAAAGGGCTATAAGGACGTTCTCAACGCAATGATACACCCTACGCATGCTAGTGAACTCAACTTCCACATCCAATTCAAACAAGCATTCGCACACAATACATTGATACGGAAAATAAAAAGATGCAACAAGCTCTGCTTGCCTTCGTCGTAGGATTCGGAGACTTGAGTGAGCTCAACGGTTTGCGGTTCTTCTTCTTCGGGTTCTGTCGCAAGCAATACGGAACATCGGCAAGGAAAATAATACAGGAATGAGACTTCAGCATGTATGCATGATGGAATGCTATGTATGAGATGCTAGAACATTGGGTGGATGCTAGGGTTTTGCATTAAGAATCATGCCTCATATTGAATTTAAAGAACTAAAGTAGCTTAACTAATTAGCTATATGCATGACTTATTGATATTAAGTTGATATTAGGGTTTAAACAAATATTGGTTTGAGTATGAGTACAAATGAGAAACTATCTTTATGCAATAACAGTTACTCATTGGTACTAACTTATTGGAACATTGAGGTTGAATTAAGCAATAGAGCATGTTATAAGATTTGGAAAAATAAGAACTTGAGCCAAAATAAATCATATACCTCTTTAACTAAACACCCAAGTTTTTGAAAAAAATGAAATAATAGCTTCTTGGCCCTCAACTCCAATCACTAGCTTCACTTCTATTTCCCTTCTGCTCTACCCTTCTTCTTGCTAGAACAAAACTTTGGTTTGAGCTGAAAAAGAACAAGGAGGAGTGAGGAAGGGGAAAAGAGCTTGAGGAAGAAAAGAAGGAAGAGAGGAAGGGAGCTTGGGGAAGAAGGAGGGGAAGGGAGAGAGGAGGAAGAGGGGAGGAAGAGGGTCACCGGAGTGGCGGTGCTGGCTCGCCGGAGCTGGCCACCGGAGTTGGTGAGGATGGTGAAGATGGCAACTAAGGTGTGCTGTTTTGGAGAGAGAAGGGAGAGAAAAACTATGGAAAATGGAAGGGGAGGAAGAAAGAAGTGAGAGGAGCTTGTGGGGGTGCGTTTATAGGACTCCCCGGCGGAGCCTCCACGCAGGTGCCACCGGCCACCGCCCCCCAACCGGCGACGGCACGTGGCACTCAGAACTCAAAACTGACAGCCGGATCGGAAGTTCCGATATAGAATATCGGAGGTTCCGACCATACCGGAACTTCCGATGTCACCCCTGTTCTGGATGCTCGGGAAAAATCGGAACTTCCGGTTCCTGGGTCGGAGGTTCCGACCTTACCGGAGGTTCCGGAGTCACCCCTAAATTGGAGGTTCGGGAAAAATCGGAACTTCCGATTCATGGATCGGAACTTCCGATGTGGATCGGAACTTCCGGAGTAAGAAAATCGGAACTTCCGGTTTTTTCAAAAACAGCAGACTGTCGCTCGATCAAACGTTCGTAGATTTCGATCTACCCATCCGAATTGGATGAAATTTTGCACAGAGATAGATAAAAGACTTACGGAGCTGTTCCAATTGGAAACACCTCAAAAACTCATCTACTGAGAGACAACCCCAAATCTAACCCTTCTTTCCGACGCTTGCTTTCCGATTCAAAAGAGGCACTTGAATTTTTTAGAAAGAGATATGCACGTATTCTATAAAACGTAACTAGAAACTATTCAAGTTTATGCAAGGTTGTGCAAGGATGATGCCATGTATGCATGAGACAAATCAACCATTTATTTATATAGATTAGAAAGGGTGTTACACTTACCTCGGAGTAATGTTCGTATCCGCCTCCCTCCG